>JAOUQT010072883.1:0-10231 GCA_025769995.1 Xyliphius kryptos
TCATTTTGATTTACATCTTGATCATTTTAATGTTATTTTGTTCTCAACGCTCTCCACTATCTACTATATAAAGATTTTCAACTGAAATATTTTATTCATTGAGATCTAGGATGTGTTATTTTAGTGTTCCCTAATTTTTTTGAGCAGTGTATAATTACCTTATTTTATTTTAAACATATTGCCTTTAAATGGGTACATTCATTTTGTGGGAAGTTTTACAACTCTGACTAGTCAATACTTATATATTTTTTTTGTCAAATATGATTTTAAACAACACAGGTCATTTAGTTTGTCACTTTTAATAGTGTCTATTTATATGACAGTGAGAACGGGCCACAGATCACCTATGTACGAGACTTCAAAGCCAAAGTGCACTACTTCCGATTTTGGTGTCAGGTTTGTCTAAAGATATGTTATTCTCAGTTTAATTATTAAAACTGTGTTTATTTTGTATTTTTGTGGTTTATGTTTCTTTACTTTGGTTACAATTGTTTTACTTCCTTTATCTTCTATTCATTTTAGCAACTCTTGATGCCGCAGCACATTAAGATCAATGTCAGTCGTAAGACTCTGTTTGAAGATTCCTACCAGCAGGTGAGTGTTCAACCTTAGTAAACCAGTTGTGTAATAACTCATGTGAAGCTGTTACCTTTCGAAATAAAAGAAGTGCATCATCATTTAGGTGCCATAGTGGGTAGCGCTAATAATTTAAATAGAATAGAATACAATATTAAGACTGAGATTTTTGTTCTCCCATGTCATTAGTTAATTACAATATTAACTAATTGTTAATTGATGCGATCTAAACATTGTTACAATCACATAATTTCGGAATGTTCAGTATTGACATGGACTTTTTTTTTTTTTTTACAGATTATGAGTATCCATCAGCAAGATCTAAGACGGAGGCTGTGGATCATTTTCCCAGGGGAGGAAGGATTGGATTATGGTGGTGTGGCAAGGTGAGTTAATCAGCTACACTTCTATATCCTAAATGCAGGAGTTTCATAAATCCAGTGTGCTGTTAAACTAAAAGTATCAGGTAGAACTCAATATACTGTTCATATTCAGAATAAAGTGATCATGTCGTTATAAACAAAAATAATAAAAAAATGAATTTGATTATCTCTGGTTTCTCTTTCGGGTCCAATAATTGTTCAAAAAATTATTTAGTGACCCACTCGTGAATTGCAAGAGATTGAGAAATGAATCCTGATGTTTTCTCAGACATCCATTTATCCATCCATTATCTTCCGCTTATTCCTCTACTAGGGTCGTGGTGGGGTTCCTCATGCCTCTCCAGGGGAGAACGTCTTGGGCACTGGGCAGATACACCCAGGACAGGGTGCCAATCCATCACTGGTCACACATTCAAACACACACACACTATACGGGGCAATTTAAACAATTTACCTGAAATCCATGTTTTTGGACTGTGGGAGGAAACCGGAGAACCCGGTGAAACCCATGTAGACGTGGGGAGAACACGGAAACTCCACACAGTTCGGGACTTGAACCGGGAATCCCCAGTGATGAGAGGCGAGCATGCAAACCACTAAACCACCGCGCCGCCAGTTTTCTCAGACACTGCAATGCAAATACTATTTAAATTTGACCTTTTGTTGCTGTCATTTACTTAACCTTCAATCTACCTTTAACCAACAAAATTATTTATTTAGTTCATTTTGTCTCAATTATTTATATACACACATTATTATGCACACTTTCTTGTTTCTACACTCATTGTCTGTTTTACTGGTTCCGCCATATTAATGCACGTTATAATTCTACTAATTCTGTAGTCTGCGTCACTGAATACTTAATAATTAAACATTTTAATCTACTGTCCACTTCACTATTCAACCTGATTTAAGCTAAATTAAAGTATATGCAAGTTATAAATTACATGCATGTCTGTTTTAGGGAGTGGTTTTTTCTACTCTCTCATGAGGTTTTGAACCCCATGTACTGTTTGTTTGAGTATGCGGGCAAAGACAATTACCGACTGCAGATCAACCCTGCTTCCTCCATCAACCCTGACCACCTCAAGTACTTCAAGTTTATTGGACGATTTATTGCCATGGTAAACACAACAATCTCTATTACAAAAGTAAACCATTAAACCAGCATTTGTTATTTAGCATCACAGGCTAAATCATGGTACGTATAACAAGGTACTGAGGTTTTTACCAAAGATGTTTGTATATATGTTTTACGTTTATATATTCATCCATCCATCAATCCATTATTTTCCACTTATTCCTATACTAGGGTCATGGTGGGGTTCCCCATGCACATCCAGGGGAGAACATCTCGAGCTCTGGGCAGATACACCCAGAACAGGGCGCCAATCTATCACTGGCACACAGACCATGGAAACTCATATTTAATCATTATAAAAATAATAATATAATAGTTTATATACATTGTATTGTACTTTGTATTGTATCGATATAGTCAGGTCAGTTAATTGTCAGTAGTGTTCATAATTTTCGTTTATTTTCTCAGGCTTTACTTCATGGAAAGTTTATAGACACAGGCTTCTCTCTGCCTTTTTATAAGCGCATCCTGAACAAGCCTCTTACTCTGAAAGACCTGGAATCCATTGACCCAGAGTTCTACAATTCTCTAATCTGGATCAAGTCAGTAAGACCTGCACTAATATGCCAATGTCTGTCCGATAGATTGTATTTCCAGATGCTTATATAAAGTTTTGGCATACTTAATTTGGAAGAGCAGCCCTAATGTCTGTATTTGTAAAAAAAAAAATATTGATATAAAATATATACAGTGTAAGAGAAGAGGGTTACTTTAAAAAAAACGGACATAATACAGATACCGATTCCCTCATTGGCAGCAGATTTTGAGAATGTGATGCACTCATTTTACTTTTTCAAATGTAATATGTAAAATCTTTAAGTTGGAGTAATTTTGTTTAATGGTGGTATTAATTAGCAAACAGATTACTTTTTACTCTTATGGCCAATTTTATTTACCTTTCTTACTTTATAGATGCATTTTATAGTTCTACATCTACACCCTGTAGTCCACCTATATCTATGCAGACGTTTTTTTTTTTGTTTTTTTTTAAATGGCCAGGACTACCAATCAGCAGGTAGTGTTTTTGTGATGGATGATTTTTCATTTATGACATTTTTGGTAGGTGGAATTTTCTCATTCTGTGTTTACAAATGCCAGCAGCAGTGCTGTATCTAATCCACTCCTATCAGGGCAGGACACACCAATACCATAAGTCCCTGCAGTGCTGTGAATCATCTACCACCCAAATAAGACCTGCTCTGTACTGGTCCTGTGGGACATTCTGAGCATCAGAGAACTGATTAAAGGCAGCTGGGCTTTAGTCTGTGTTATAGAACTATTAAGTGCATCTGTATGATTTACATCTTATAAATTAAACAGTGGGTGTAGAAAAAAGATGATGTACCTAACAAAGTGGCCATTGAGTATTTAATTACATTATAAAATGGGTAGTACATTATTGATAATAATGCACACCTCTGACTGATTCACATTCATTTTGATGTGTGATATACAATTCTTTTTTTTTTTTTTAACTGAATTTTAGAATTTGAGAAACCTGTTACTAATCGATCAGCTTTCATTTTAAAAATCACACTAGATAATGTCGCAGAAGACCTGTTCATTAGTGATTTTTTTTTTCTCAATAAACCATTTAATAAACCTGGTTTTATTCTAGTATGTTTGTAACCATTTTATAAATGCAATAAGGCACTCGGTGTTGTGCAATATTGTAAATTTCTGCTTAGTGTCGGGCCTCACAACACCTCTTTTCCATGATCTAATCACCGTAACACTTGAAGAAAAGAAATGTTTTGACCAACAGTATGCCGACTATAACCTTTGCCGGTTACACTGCTAATCCATTGTGCTATATGTTTCTCACGCAGGGAAAATAATCTGGAGGAGTGTGGGCTGGAAATGTATTTTTCAGTGGATAAAGAGATTCTTGGGGAGGTAACTACTCATGACCTTAAACCAGATGGAGGAAATATTCAGGTGACAGAGGAAAATAAGGAAGAATACATCAGGTAATGGCAATAATCCTTTTTAATTGATCTGTTTTTCTACACAGTCAGATATAAACAAAAGCATTAAGACAATTTTTGTGTCACTAGGCTGGTGGCAGAGTGGAGGTTATCTAGAGGGGTTGAGGAACAGACTCAAGCTTTTCTAGATGGGTTCAATGAGGTCTTGCCTCAGCAGTATTTGCAGTACTTTGATGCCAAAGAGCTGGAGGTAACCATAATGCCATGGTTAATTAAATATTGATGAATCTAACTTTCAGAACCGTTAATGCTTACAGTAAATGCTATTATACTGTATTGTAACGCGACGGGCACACTGAGCAAAACAACAACTAGAGGTCATTCGTTTCCACTGGTAACTAGACCACAGAGTTACAGGTGCTACAAAATGTCTGATGAAAACATTTAACTTCATGCAAATAGGCAGTGAAAGTGTCAAGTAATGGCAATTATTCGGCAATTAATTCTCTTGGCAATTAATTCTCTAGATGAAACTAAGATTCTTTTTGTGTGAAGTTTGCATATCCTCACTGTGCCTGTGTGGGATTTCATTCCCACTGTGGGTTTCCACCTACAATTTAAAGTCCTGTTGATGGGTTAATCTGTTTGATTAACAGTTCTAGCTGTTGATGTTTGTATGTGCATTGGACATACTCACTTAATACATTTACCACAGATATTTGACATATGCAATACACAAATAACTATTAAGCATATATTAATAAAATGCAAAAAATATAACATGAAACGACAAGGATTTGCAAAGCCAGCATCAGTAGTGGATATTTTTATTAAAACCACAGCAGAGACTCTGATCAAATTTCTAAAAAGCACAAAACTGATAACTCACATTTAAAGTAAGCTGTTATTGAACATAAAGAACTTATAACACAAAATACTATCTAATCATTTAAGTAAATAATTATGAACCAAATATACCTATGACTAATGTATAAACATTGTGTTAAAGAACCAACCAACCAATCAATCAATCAAAACTGGCTTGTGAGTAAGAAACCAGCCTTGTGACCTGAAGGTTTGATTTGTGGTCCACAAAGTATTAAGCCCTTGAGCAAGGCATCTAACCCTAATCGCTCCCTGGGTGCCATATACAAGACTGCCCACTGCTCCAAGCATGTGTGCTCACTTTACTCTGTGTGTGTATATATATGTATGTTTCACTGCACAGATGGGCTAAATGTGTGAGGACATATTCCTTTGTGTAAGCACAGTGGGCAAATAAGCTCATTTTATCATTTCCTTTAATTGTGTGCACACATGTCTGTATGCTGTAGGTGATGCTGTGTGGATTGCAGGAGATTGACCTTTCAGACTGGCAGAGGAACACGATTTATAGACATTACGCTCGCAGCAGCAAGCAGATTGGCTGGTTCTGGCAGGTTAGTTGAATTCTTTATTTCTTCCGATTTTTGCTCTTTTATAGCAGCATGGTGGCAAATTGGGTAAAAGTGTCACCTTCAAAGACAGAGGTTCATGTTTCCCTGCCTTTTACCCTGTATGCACTAAGAGTGACCTCAGCACGCTCAAGGAACTCTATTCAGGATAAGTGACTTCGATTTTTTTTCTTTTTATTTGTAGTTTGTGAAAGAGATAGACAATGAAAAGAGGATGCGTTTGCTCCAGTTTGTGACTGGTACTTGCAGACTTCCCGTTGGTGGATTTGCTGACCTCATGGGTAAATGTGCTGTTTTTTTTGGGGGTTTATTTTCAGAATAGCTACCTGTCACCAAAAATAAAATATGAATTGTTTTAAAAACCTGCTAAAAATTTTTGTAAATACATTCTCATTAACCAGGGAGCAACGGGCCACAGAAATTTTGCATTGAAAAAGTGGGAAAAGAGAACTGGCTTCCCAGGAGTCACACATGGTGAGTTTATTACACTTTAAAGCATTAAAACATATAACTTAAAAGTATAAGATGGCTCATTTTGACGCTGATGTGGCAATTATTAAAATGTAATGTCTTCATATTTAAACATCCCATTCTCTGGGATATAAACCTCACAGGTTCATTTTGTCATGATTTAACTTTTGTTCTAAAATGAGCTTTTCTTATTTTCTTCCACTTAATTATATAATCAGGAATAGGGTGTCATGGGGGGGGGGGGGTTCCCATGCATATCCGGGGGAGAACTTTTAGGGTTCTAGGCAGATGCATCCAGTACAGGGGCGCCAATCCATTACTGGGCACATACTTCTCCCTCTCACGCACACTATACACATACTATATTGGGGCAGTGTCGATATGGACCATTTAGAGCAGCCAATTCACCTTGAATTCATGTTTTTGGACTGTGGGAGAACCTATGCGGACATGGCGACTCCACCCAAATTGGGCGAACGTGCTAACCACTAAGCCACGTTTCTAGAATTAATTGGCATTAACAGCATTTAAACATTACTTCAAATAAAGTGATAAAAGATAAAGTGCAGCCAGTGATAAAGTTCCATGGTTAAGGCTTTCCATATAGGGTCACTTCATTTCTGCTTATGTTATCAGTCTTTTGTGCCACCTGATATATACATTTCTTTCCTTTATCTTCTACAATAAAAAAAAAATACATTTTTACTGCACTTAATTGTTTACTATTTTATTAAATGCATTTTATTATCTTGTGCGCTTAACATAATTGCTGGTAATTTCTTTCATACTTTACATGCAGCCTTTGTAGACTAGACAAATTAAGGCATTGACCAGTGCGTACTCTAAATGCACACTCCTGTCATAAGAAGTTTAGACAACAGGATCAGTTTCATGGCTCCAAATGTTTGGTAGTGAAAGGAACATCTGGAAGTGTGCATGAGATTGTAGCTTCCACTCTGAAAGAATGAGGGCTAAATGGGTTAAAGAGGTAATTAGATAGAAATCTAAGTGCTTTATTTGAAAATAAAGGGAAGATTTAGAAGTTTTATTGTAACATGTTATTCTGCTGTTGTGAAAACCTTTTGTCTAATTAAGAGTGACCCATTTACGTTGTTCTTTTCCTCTACACACAATGTGCCAGTTTCAACCGTTTGGATCTTCCACCTTATAAAAGCTACGACCAGCTCAAAGAAAAAATGTTGTTTGCCATCGAGGAGACGGAGGGCTTCGGGCAAGAATGATGCAAAAATGTACGACACATCATCTTCACTGCACCAGGGAACGGCAAGATTAAGTAACCATTAAATTTGTGCAAGGGAATGCTGATCGTTTAGTCTGAGAAAGTAAATGAAGAATTATTTCCAAGACCAGCTTTTCTTCATGGCCTGGGCTAATGACATGCTTATTTCCAATTTTCACATGTTTTTGGTAAAGCTGCCTTAGTTAGACGTCTATGCATCAGAACATCTTGGAATGGAAATAATTTATTCCGACACACTATCCAGTTTATGCACTGACTAATTTGCTGGATTTACATTTTGGCGTCACTTAAGGCTGTTTTGTTATGACCCATGTTTACCATGCACTTTGGACACTTAAAGTACAAGCAGCACTTAATGTAAATCATCTGAGTAACTTACACAACAAAGTTCTTCTTTTTATTTAAAAAAAAAATTTTAATATAAGAACTTTGTCTATAGACCTGTACATTTTTGTTTTGGAAATAATTATTGTCCAGTGATGAAAATGTTCAGGAAATGGTGTCCAAGGATATAGCAAAAAAAAAAGAAGAAGAAGAAGGATAATAACAATGGTAGCGAGTGATTTTATTTATTTTTTTTTTTAATGGAGACTGGTAGTGAGAAATTGTTTTGGTAAAAGCATTATAATGGAAGCTAAACTTGCAGTTCTCCGAATGGCAGTGCTTTACATTTTCAACATGATATTTTTTGAGCTGTTGACTTTAAAAAATAGTGGTGATCTTCCGTTTACAGTGATCATTCCATCGAGTAGGCGAAAAAAATGTTATAGACGTTCAAGCCTAAGAAAATAATTTTAAACATAATTCTTATTATTAACATTATATATATATTAGAAACCTAGAAGAAAAAATCTAATGTAGGTTGCCTAAACATTTGCCTGTAAATCAGGATGCACCTTATTTGCATGGAAATATCTTAATGTGATGACCAGAATCCTTGCTCTTGAAATGTTTTAAATTAAGTCAATATGTATTTTATGTCTTACCATGCACATGTCACTTTTTTAGGTTTTGTTAATGAATCTTCTGTATGCTGTTCAATTTCAAACTGTGAGAACGAGCTCTGTCCCTTTAATAATTCCGTTATGCTTTAAAGTAGTTAACTGGTGAATTAAAGCCACCAGTCAAAAATGGCTAATTTACACCTCCTGATGGGTGCTTTCTTTTAACTTTCCTTCTAATTTAATAAAAAGAAAATCTGTACAGTTTAGTTCACTATTAATAAACTGGCATGCTTAGATATTAAACCATCGCTGTATTTGTAAACTAACATAATAATATGGACTTTTTAAGTAGTTGTTGTTGTGAAGAGTAATACAGCTATTTACAAAAGTTCCAAATGAGTTTTGATTCAGTGCAGGGTTCTGATCACATCACTCTTACATTATACTTACATTATTATTTATCTGTACAGGCTTACGAATGCAAATGATTGCTTTCTCCATTAAAATACCTAATGCATGTTTCTTCAAAGTTGGAAATTGTGTATTAAAGTATTTTGATTTAATTTATTGGGGGTTTTTTTTCATGATTTTTTTTTAAATGCCACCCCAATGGAGTAATTTGAGATTAAAATAGGAATTGTTTTAAAAATAAGTGGATATGTCACAATTTAATTAAAGTGCTAGTAACTGATGGTTAAGTTTTAACTTCTGTAAAACTACCTGTATGGTTAACTTAATACATTGTGTAACCGATTGGAACAGCCAGGAAACTGTTTACTTTGGGATTATTTTCAGTGGCATGCTGATTGACTGTTTGCAATCAATAAAGTCTGACTTACTTAGATAGTCACTAAAATCAGGTCTCATTCATTTGTAGATAAGCAAAAATTCACCTTTTTATTTTCCTGTCTAATGAATATGATGTACTGGACATCATTGAACAATTAGCTTCTATTTAAATAATTAATTTCATTTTAAATATTTCATTTTTCTTACATGTAGACGTGTACAGTTAGTTGATGCGTGTCACATCAACAACTTATTGTAAAATAAAGAAATAAATATATGATGCATTATTTGTGATGAGTTGTTTGAAATTCTTTGATGTGTTTCGTGGTTTGTGTGGATATGGTTATCGATCAGTCAGGACCAGGTATAATTTGGGTGGTGTATTCTTGCGGTGAGGGGGTTAGGAATATCAATTAAAATGCTTTATTGATCCCCAGGGGGAAATTGCAGGTGTTAGATTTGCTCAATTTGTATAGGATACAAACATATATAAGAAAAATAAATAGTTCAAAACACTCTTAAAGTGGCAAATGCAGTAGTGACATATATTGCACGATTTATATTACTACATGTTGATGATTTGTTTTATTGCACTTTTTTTTTTTAATTGCACATATAAAAACGATATACCACTGTATATCATTTGCTATTGCACATATAAATTTTATTACGCATGAAGTGAAAAGTTGTAGAGTTTGATGACTACAGGTAGGAATGATCTCCCATGGCGCTCTGTGTTGCATTTGGGTGGAATGAGTCTTTGATTGAATGTGCTTCTGTATCGCCTGTGTGTCGTACAGTGGATGGGAGACATTGTCCATTATAGCCTTCGGCTTAGACAGCAGCCTCCTTTCTGCCATTACTGGCCTTACGGATCAGTTTGGCTTCAGTCTGTTGGCATCTGCCACATTCAGGCTGCTGCCCCAGCATGCAATAGCATAAATGATAGCACTCACCATCACAGACCCGTAAAAGATCCCGAGCATTGTCCTGCAGTTGTTGAAGGACCACAGACACCTCAAAAAGACTCAACTTTGGCCCTTCCTGTAAAGGGTTTTTGTGTTTTGCACTGGAGTCAAATAACATGATCCTCATCGTGCTGGCGGGCTTGTCTGGCTGTGCGTAGACTTGGCTGAGCAGGTAGGTGATGGCATCCTCGACTCCCAGGCCTGACTAGAAGGCAAACAGGAGGGGGGCTAGAAGTGGCTGGACTATAAATTGCCAGGAAAGAAATTGGGGTTTGATGTCTTGCACAAGGGCACTTAAGCCACAGTGCTTGGTGGG
>JAOUQT010072891.1:0-10231 GCA_025769995.1 Xyliphius kryptos
TGTATCTGCCCAGTGCCCGAGCCGTTCTCCCCGGGATGGGCATAGAGAACCCCCCCCCCTCCTGTGACCCTCATAAAGGAATATGTGGAAGATAATGAATGAATGACTGTTGTTTTTTAGGTAACACTCTTTAATGCTGTGAGAGATCCTGCAAAATCAGAAAACTTTACAGTCTTCGTGGATTCTTCACTACAGAACCTGACCTTTTACATCACGGGCAAACTTCTGACGTACACCATCACCAGCCCCTCAGGTACTCGGACCTGCCAGGATGTTGAGATGTGGACAGTATGTCCATGGTCTTTTGATCTTGTTTAATAAGGTTTTAATTTTAGATGCAAAAATACGATGACGTTTTTGGTTGTTTTTTACTCAAAGTTAAAGATACCGCTGGTTTCCTGACCCCAGAGTAAACATTATGTTTTTATTTGATTTTATCGTTTTATTTGATTGATAATGATTTTAATAATTGCAGGACTCTCGCAGAGCAATGGCAATCTAAACGGTTCTGTGGGAATCATTGAAATAGTGGGAAATTTCCACACGATCCGTTCCCACGTCTCCGATCCGACGGGGCTGTGGCGCTTCAGCATCGACTCAACTCAACCCTACACTCTCAAAGTTGTCGGTAAATGTGAAACGATTCCTGTTTCTTTTACACGTTGTGATTACTCAGCGACTTGCAAAATTGGGTCAAGTTTTCAAAAATAACGAATGCATTTCATCATGAATGTAACATCCAGGACAGAGTGGCACTGACTTCCTGTTTGACTTCATTGAACTTTCTGAGGGACCACATTCCAGTTACACGGTGTTAAACAGCAAGCCTGCAACAAGTATGATTCCATCAGATCCCTCTCCTCGGTCATAACCCGCTCTTTATCATGATTCCAATAAAAGTCGGTGTTGTTTGTGCTTGGTGTAGACGGTAACATCACCCTCCTGCTCTCCGTGCTCGGTGGGAACAGTGTGAAACTTACACAGGTGGCCCTCGTCGAGGCGGCGAGCACAAACACTTATAATGGAACCCTGGAGGAGGTAACCAATGGGCAGTACCTGGTGAGAATCAGCAACATCCCGAAAAAAGAGTTTACCGTTCGTGTGACGGGAGTGAGCGGTTCCTCTAGAGCTTCCAACAGTCAGTTTCAGAGACAATCCACCATTCAGTTCGATGCATCAGCGGTCACCATCACTGTAAGTCTGAAAGCTGACCCGATTGAACCTTTGGTAGCATTTTTAAAATCTTTATTGAAGTGGAACAACTCTTATTTTTATCCTTCAGGCCCAAAATGATGGAACAATGGAACCGGGAAAGGGGTACACACTGCCTTTCTCAGTATCAACTAACGGTTCTGGAGGAAACTTCATTATTAAAGTCACTAACGATCGTAACATCGTGACTGAATACCCCACGTCTGTAACCGTGGAGAAGGGAGGCAGTGCAAATGGCACGATAAATTTAACTGCCCCTGCCAGCACTCCTTCAGGAACGGATGTAACGGTCACCATCCAAGTTGATGCACCGAGTGGAAGTGATTCTAACTACGCCGTTCTGCGCCTCGCTGTGGTTGCTCCGGTACGTACTTACATTCTGCTCTATAGCTATTACTAGTGGACCAGCTGTGCTGCACTGGGTCGTGCTGCGTATATGTCAATATATAAGTTTAATGGCTTGTTCACTCCAGGTGTTCTCAACTGGTCTTGGCCCGGGACCCAGATGTTCGTTGCAACCCACTTTTATAAAATACAAACCACATTTTTTCCCATTTAAATCAATATAAATCCAGTTAATTAATTCTAGAGACTCCAAAATACATACAAAACATTTATACTATATATAGTATTTTACATCCTTTTATAATAGATATTAATGTACAAGTCTAATGTCAATACTAAGTAAATGTTTAACATTTAACAGTACATCTAACTGTTTGTAATTGAACCACTTTAATAATAATTTAACATCTTCAATCTGTTTGTAAGTGCATTAACGCCTTTCCATACATTCATTCTTAATGGAACGTAATCGTGGATGTCGACTTTCCGTATATGCGGCTGATTTTAGCATTTGAACTTTAAAGAGCCATCCTGTATTTACATCTGCTTCACCATTAGAGGGCGGAGTCAGTGGCAGCTTTGGGCATGTGCAGTTCAGTTGCAGTTTGGATGTGGAGCGATGTGGGTCTTTCTGAGCGCTGAGAATGTTTGGACAGAAACTGGAGAACATGTGGGTCTCCAAAAGTCTCCAATAAAATCAAAAAAAGATCGCTAGATGCTTTTTAAGAAAATAAGTCATTATATATTGGGCCATAATGGGTCTGAATGGCGCCAAAGAGGCAAAGTCACCAAGTTGGCAACAATGGAAAGCAGCAGGGGGTGCTAGTTTTTTCGCCCATGTATGATATAGACGTATGTATAAAATATGTTGTAAATTTGTTTGTAAAACACATTATGGTTGTGTTTTTGTTTAAGGTAACGGATTTTACAGGTCCTGTATGTCAGGTGATTGACGTGAATGCTAACTGCTCTGCAAACTGCAGCCTCCACTCGTGGAACCTCTCTGCTAACATCTCAGATGGAAATGGAACAGGAATCCAGGCGGTGAGGCTCAGTCAGGGGAACGGCAACGTCAGCACCACCACCGTGCTCGATGGCAACGGCGTGAACGTCACGCTGGTGGACTACGAAGCTTCATGCTGTTACACAGAGGTGGAGCTGGTGGCGGTGGATGCAGTTGGAAATGTGGGCACTTGCTTCAGATCCATTAAAACTGCAGTGCCCAGCAACCACGCAGACTCAGGTTTGATTCTGAAAATCAGTCTTTGGTTAAATTTGGGAGTCTTTTTCTGTTATTGGGTCCTGTAACTCAAAAACTCAGGTCTCTGAAACTGGCAGCTCAAGAAAACTTCCATTAAACCTCTGCATTATTAAAATGCCTTGATGATAAAAACACTATAATCGTTCCTAAATAATGTATATATACTATAGTTATAGCACCATTTAATAAAGTATCAGTTATTAAAAGATAAGCTGACAGTAACCAGTGCTTTATGTCTTTCTCAGTCAGTAAATGTAAAGTAAATAAGTTACTTTGATTTAATAAAAGCTTTTGGATGTAAAACTAAATGATTAAATCTAAATATAGAATTTTTAAACATCACTATGTTTGTAATGTGTGGTTTTGTGTAAAGGGTTAATGGGGTGGTCTTTACTCTCCAAACATTGCTGTGTATTGTTACTGTGTCAGACCGTTATGCCCTCTAGTGGTACATAGTGATACTGTCTTAATAACTAGTTGTCCAGTTGAGCTGGTAGAGGTGGGTGGGGAGCGGGAGGTCTGGGCCTTTCTGCTTAGGATGCTGCCCCTGCAAACCGAACCCTGGACAAGCGGAAGATAATGGATGATTGGATGTCCACTAGAAAAAGTAGATCTTGTGGACACCCCCGGTATGTATGTATATATATATATATATAAAATGTCTCAGTGGCCCTGGTTCCAAACAAAGTGCAGCGTGTTCTGTGTCGCTGCAGGAACATGATCACCTTTAATTCAGATAACAGCGGCTACTAAACACGCACACACACCGAGAGTCAGCTGGTCAGTTATTAATCATGTTTATTTGAAAATGTACAATTCTTTTTGATTTATTAAAAAAGGTATAAAGCATAAAGAGAAACTGGGCTTCTGGCCGCAGAATGCTCTTTAAAAAAGGAAAAGACCAAAGAAAATAAAAAGAATCTGAGCGCCGAGAGCAGACAGTGGAGCTGGAAATGTGATTAAGGGAGCAGGGTTCTGTACAGCAGGGGTCACTGACGCTCTCCTTGGCTTGAGGGCTCGGCGGTCAGGAAGGGTCTTTCTTCTGTGAGTGACGAAGCTTCATGTAGTCTGCACAGCGGATCATATTTACATCATCTATACAGTTGCTCAGGCAGTTAGTCTGTAAAACCTGTGACCATCCATCTGAAATAAATTATCAAAGCGCCATTAAAACAATGAAACGCGACAAAAGGAATGAATGGGAACTCATTACACCTCCTGAAAACGTCCCTCTATAAGGCATCGTGTACAGCAAGCCGGGTCCAGCTCGTTCGTTTGCGCCGTTAGAACTGCAGTGTAGAACGCATGGACCGCAGGACCGGAACCCGAGGTCAGCCAAATAAATTAAGTAACGACTGCGTTTTTCACTTCACTGAGTACCTGACTTCCAACGGGCAATTTAACAGTGAGCCCCACCCACCGTCCAATCCACATCACAGTGACCCACGCGGTGCGGTCCGCTCTGTTCAACTTGGTTCTGTTTTGCATTCCCAGAAGCCCCGTTATGCATCTCACACACACACGACTGACGCACACCAGATAAGAAATTCAAAGCAGGATGTACCCAAGTGTCGTTGTCATGGCGGTATTGTGCTGCAGGAACCAAATTAACAGATTTCACTTCCAATTTAAAAAAAAACAAAACTAATGTAATTACAAACCGCCGCACGCAGCGGGCGGACAGTCCACCCCCACAGCGGGGGTTTTCACAGGTCCCTCCATTCAGTCCCGACACACCGGACAGGAAGTCCCACACTGAATCAGCTTATAAACGGCGCTGTGGAAACCCCACTCTCCTCCATGCACTTCCCTCACTCGCAGCCAGGTGGCAGTGTAAACCGGGTAATGCGGGAACTCAATCAGCTTCTCTCACAGTGTATTTCAGGTCGATGAGTCCAGGCTTTGGATGGAGCATCAGATGGAGGCGGAGCATTGAAATCCACCGGTATGGATCCTGAACGCGGATCCGGAGGGCAGAACGGAACGTCCATGAGCTCACTTGTTCATTTTGGTGGGGGTGTCGTTCTCCGTGGACTGCCGGCCGTCGTTCCAGGCCTCTCGCGTGCTCTTTAAGGCCTGAGTGCGCTGCTGGTCCACCACCACGTAGTCCACCCGCTCATCGGACACTGCCATGCCAGAGCCGTTACTCTGTAACGGGAGAGACGGCGCTCACTGAACAACAACATCTTTATTCTGCTTTTAGAAACTCCAGCATCAGGTTCCTAATTTCATACATGGTGACAGAATTTAATAAACACTTTTATAAAATGGGGGGTAGTTCTGCTCCCGAAATCTGATTGGCTGAGCCGTTTGTCCAGCCGTAACATGATCGACAACGACACACACCTCTGAGCGCTTTACATTCACATCAATGCATGATATCAATTATTTTACAGTGTTTTTTTTAAACTGCATTCTGTAATTTGGCCACTAGATGGCAGGTTTTGGTTGTTAGAGAAACCGGAAATCTGTTACTCAGCAGATTATTAATGATTATGCTTTCTATAAACTTATTTATGAATCAAACCTTGTTTTTTTTTTTTTTTAAAGTGTATTTGAAATTGTTTTATAAAAGCAATAAGACAATAATGCCACGCCCTCTAGTGCCTTACGGCACGCTCTCTCAAATAAGACGCAAAGAACCGAACTAATTCAAATAAAAATGCAAACGTTTCTGACGTACCTTTCGGGTGGAGGGGTCCAAGTCCAAGTCCAGATATTCCACCTTTGTGTTGATGGGCGCCCCGACCTTCATGTTCTAAAATATCCCAACAGATGTTGATCAGTGTGCATCCAGGAGTTACTCACTTCCAGATCAACACTTTATAAAGAACTTCAGGAACTTTAAAGCTCCAATCAGGAACCGTGAGGGCTGTGAGGAACTGACCTACACGCTGCGCTCACTCCTGATTGGAGCTTCAGAGTCAAAACATCAAACTACAACTAAATGATGAGTGCAGCTACGATGGACATGAACTACGCACTAGAAGACAGTGAGCAGCGGCGTGTGGGTTCCACTGAAAGGACAAGCTGTACACCAGGTCTATACAGTTCTAACTGCGTCGTGATTTGGAGAACTGCACTCTATAGAATAATGCATTTAAAACAACATTTAATTCTTTACCTAAACATTGTTTTCATGTTAAATTAAATCCATTAAAGGTTCCACAGGAACATAAAGATGAGGAAACGTGTCAATAATAAAGTTATTACATTAAATATGTGCATTTAACTGAATGAGCAGTCAGTTTCTGTGTGACGGCAAAAAGGGGAGAATCAGCGACTAAATGGAGAACATGCTAAACCCGCTCACCTCCTCGAGCTGCTCTGGACCCACCACCTCCCTCCTAACGGGGGTGATGGGCACGGTGCAGTAGAAGGACTCCTCTCTACAGAGTGGTGAAACACGCAGGAGGAGAAGAGGAGGCCATGAAAAGGAGGATGAAGGTGAGAAAACAGCAAAGAAAAAAATACGGGAAACCAAAAGAAACCAAGAAACACACGAAGCAGAACAAACGAGCAGGTGGATGAGGAACAAGCGTGCAGAAGAAGTTCCACAGGATCGAGAACATTAACAGGGAGAAGCAGGTAAAAGGTGACGTATGCAGAAGAGAACAAGAGGAGTTCTTCTGAGGAGCCCTTCTCCTTTAAGAGGAGTCCCTCGTCTGATCTGACTGAACCTGGACCTTCAGGACGAGGGGGAGGAGCTTCGAACCCGGAACGTTAAGCAACACCAGGAAATGATTTCAAATCCTCCGCGTTATTAATCAACTGATGAAAGTCAGTGTGAGCGAGCGAACGAGGAACGCAGAGGAGGAGGAGGAGCTCTGGTTCCTCAGAGCAGAATGACGTGAACGCAATGAGGTGGGAACTGTGGTGGTGCTGCGGTTACATACTGGTTCATCAGAAGACATGCTAGGGACCATGTCCACATAACTCTCATCCCCCTCCTCAGAGTCGGTGCTGGAGGCGGTGCTATGGACCGACGGCGGTCTGGTGAGCATGTGGGACCTGGAGGGGCTGAGCACCATCACAACATTTACACTCGTGCTTTAGTACACACACACACACACACACACACACACACACACACACACACACACATTTCACGTGTCCTCGGAACTGACATTCGCAAATTAAACAGATTTCAGTTTATTTAAAAAGATTTTGGTGTTTTTGTTTTTTTTTTGTGAACGATCCATAAACTCTACCATGCGACATTTAATCAACCAATCAACAACATCACGGTTCACAGTCTAAATGGACAAAAGAATTGGGACACATGATATAAAATGCATTTTGCACAACACATACTTAAAAAACAGTTTGGGGAAGGCCCCTTTTTTCTGTTTACAATTTACAATAAGGTCCATAAAGTACCGGACTGACCCATACAGAACCGTGAGCAGAGACGGTGAGGTCCTCACAGTTCCATCATCAGTGTCAGGGGTGCTTTTTCGGATGGCATGTCCCAAAACTTCTGTCCACTTACATTTGTGATTCTATTTGAACCTGAACAAATATAAATGTTTGTTATTGTTACGGTACAGAGCGGAGAGGGCGCTATGTACAGAACAATAACAAACTGTATGATGATATATATTTACACAACGTGTTCTTATTTTAAATAAAGTTTTTTTAATGTTCCATGTGCAGCTGATGAAAAAACTTTCCTAATTCAGGATCTCGTTTTGTGTTCAAAGCTTTGATTTACATTTTTTTATTTAACAGTGAGATAATTAAAGCCAGTCTGAGTGCGTCCACACACACATGCTCCGTCCGGCATTACGAGTTAGAAAGAGACTACAGAACTGAATGGGAGGTTAGTCACGGTCACATGCAGAACCCGTCCCTGTCTGGGTGCTAGTGCCGGTCAGCAGAACCAATTAGAGAACCACGGTTCATAGTTACAGAGTTCACACAAGCTGCTGATGCAGGAACGAGCGAACCAGAGCAGGACACTGGATCATATAAAGTAAGAGAGACTTACTCCCGAGTGAAGGACCTGGTGACGGGGGAACGGACCGGCGTGATGAACTCCTCACACTCTGGAAGCGGTTTGATATCCAGCGGAGCCGGTTTACCTACGAAAAACGTTCCCACAACATGCTGGTTACCGTGAGAACAACGAGCAGAGATTCTTCTTATGGATCTGATCAGCAGACATTAACACTATACACAAATCTGCTACGTCATCGGTCACAGTGTTCACAGATGTTTATAACCACAGAATGTGTCATAGTGACATAATAAAACTCATAGTGACATAATGCTTTATAAATAATCTATTTTAACCGTTCATTAACGTTTGTAAAGACCAGAATCATAAACGTGTATAAAGTTTTAAACTAAATCCTTTCCTGAACATAACTTTATAAGTGCTTATAACCGTTTATGAAATCTTATAATCTGTCGTTTATTATCTCTTTAAAGTTTACATTGATTGCGGTACATAAGGACTAATAAAGGTTTATAAACGTTCTTAGAATGTCAAAAAAAACGCCTGATGGCATACAGTATGTACATTAACTTCTGCCAAACATTATAATTATGTTATAAAGCCTTATAAACGTGCTAATGATGCATTATGAATACTTAACTTATTCAAAGTGTTACCAAAAACTATACATCTTATGAACATTTATGATAACGCACACGGACGTTACAACTGAGACTCAATGTCACACCTGCAGCTGTCCCCGCAATTCGCTGCCAGAACAAATTACAAAAAGTCTTTCTACAGGATTTTGGAGCGTGTCTGTGGGACGCTGGGTCTATTCATCCAGAAGAGCTTTAAAGAGTTAAGACACCGATGATGGACCAGAGGACCTGGCTCACCCTCTCAGTCCTGTTCCCATCACCGAAAATTACAACACTGTCTTTATAAGCTGTAAGCACTGGTAACAGAACAGGGCCTTCCCCAAACTGTTTCCACAACGTTAAGAAAGCTGCTTGATTTTATTCAGCTGTGAAATTAAACTGAATTTCATAAACCTTAAACACAAAAACAGCAACATGAGCGCACTACCGCTTTTCAACCACGAGATGGCGAGCTGGAGCTGAATTCGAGGACTAATCAACTGTTGAAAATGTCAATATTCAAGCGTTTAAAACTAACGGTGTGTGGCACGAGGAGAAGAGAGTCTTCCAGGGTTTTAAACTAAATCACTAAATCTATATTATTAACATTAAAAAAAAAATCTAAGGAAAAAAGAAAACTATATAAACATTTAAATGTGACCCAATTAGAATCAGAACCCGCAGGAACCTGAAAACGACGGAACGGCGGTTCCTCTGAAGATCTGGATTATTTTAAGCTCGTTCGGAACAGAACGTTGAGATTTTTGGAATTTCTTCACTGTGATCAGGTTAACCTGACGAGGAAGCAGAGCATGATGGGTACAATGTGTCTGTACAGTAAAGAGAACATGTACTAGAGACTGGATCTAGTCCCCACCGCCTAATCAGCACAATCAGGTTTCGGTCCAGAAATCAGAAGACCTCATTAACCCCCCCTGGTGGGAGAACGCAGCAGTTACAGGAGATCCATTTCTGTTTTTATGTGAAGGATAAACATAATAATAATAATGAGTGTCAAAAAGTGATCCATAAAAAAGTAAAAGTTTGAAAAATGCTACAGTATTAAAATGAGTAAAGTGGTATAGTATGGTATACATGTGTGTGTTGGTTTGTCTGGGTTTTACACCACTGCAGCACATTTATTTGTGTTATAATTTACTTATGAGTTGTGTTATTTTAATGGTTGTATACGATGTTTCAGGTTCAGGTGACGTAAAGCGTTCAGTAACGTTTCAAACTCTCCTAACAGAGTGTGTGGCTGGATTTTCCCCTGTGGGGGGAGGGGCGTGTGTTGAAGTCTACTATGTCCAGTTGGGTATCTGGTGCTGACCGTTTGTTTCTTCTGGATTCTTGGTTTTACTGCATGTACAGAACTGTGAGGGGACCGAGTTGAGTGATCGTATGTCATGTTGTTGTCTCGGTGAGTCTGGCGTTCCATCAGACTGGAATCCAACAAGAGACAACTTTTTATTCCTGAAGGTTTTTGTTTTTGATGAGGATTTCTGTATTAAGTTGTTGTTGGGCTTCGGGGAAATGATCCTGGGTCAGTACAGTCCAGAAATGCTTTTGTGTTTGTTTGTATAGATGTGCACGCACACACACGCGCACACACACACACACACGCACGCATTAAACCTAAAGTGAAAGAAGTGGGTTAAAGAGTACATTCCACTTTTCCCCAACAACGTACAATAAACTCAACAACTGTGAACAAACTGAACATCACCAACAAAATCACCTGCACCATCCAGTGCCAAGTCGAGAGAGAGAGAGAGAGAGAGAGAGAGAGAGAGAGAGAGAGACTTTTTTTTTTTTTTTTTTTTTTTTTTTAAT
>JAOUQT010072901.1:0-10231 GCA_025769995.1 Xyliphius kryptos
GTCAATGATCTGACTTCAGACGGTCTTCCTGAGCTACTGGTGGGTTCTAGAGGAACCGTGACAGTGCTTAGGTGAGTAAAGAGAGTGGTCAGAAAAAAAAATTGAATGTTAATGTAATGGTAGAATATAATGGGCTGATATAAAATGAAGTTTTTTTATTTTTAGAATAATTATTTTCATACTTTTATATATTTTCTGCTTCATTTTAGAACTCGCCCAGTAATGTGTGTACTAGAGTCCATTACCTTGGATCCACCTGTTATACCTCAGAACATTTTCCACTGTTCGGCCCCTCATGGTCTAAACACCCCGATTGCCAAGGCGACTGTGTGTCTTCAGCTGAAAGAGGTTTTAAAGGGAACCATAAGCGGTAATTGTATTCAACTTCTAAAACACACAACTCACAAAGCTGTGACATGCAAACTAGTAAGTTACGTCTGTATGTATGTGTTTGTGTGTACATGCTTGTGTGTGTTTTTGTGTGTGTATATGTATGACTTGAAAATATGAATATGAAAATAAATATGAAGTCTTTTAGACAGGGAGGACATTAGTTTCTTGTGATTCCTTAAAATACTTAAATTATTTAAATCTTGGCTCTAAGTGTTAAAAGCTTTCAGAATCTTGTAAGACAATTTAACATTTGTGTGACAGGCCATGTAAAACATGTACAGGTGTTTAATTCCAAATGTCCTCTTTGGTTTTAGATTTGGGGTATTATATTTGTTGTAGAAAGAAAAAGTAAAAAAACGAAAGGCTTATGACCTTAACCACGGTTCTCTGATATCATCGAATGGCGAGATCCACCCATGGGGTGGGACATCTGGTACCGACCTCATGGAAACATCCAATTCCAACCAAGTCTGGCTTGACAGACAGAGCATGTGCCCAATGCTGAGAGGCTGTCCCACCTCCCCTAACAGGAAGACAAAAGCCAAGGGGTACTACCTAACTCAGTGACTGTATATCACTTTCGTGCCGCAAGCAGGGCGCGCTTAGTGGATCTCTCCATTCAAAGATATCAGAGAAAGGTTACAGTCATAACCTTTAGTCTCTTTCATCCTCTCGTGTCAAGATCCACCTATGGGGAAATCTTGACAATTCTTGCCTTTGAACAGATGTTTTCCAGTGAGACCCCCTGTAATAATGCCCAGTACACAAACATTCCCCTGGTGGAGTGCGCTCTTAAAATCTGTGGGAACTGGCTGCCCTCTGAAAGAGTACGCTGTTTAAATGGCTTCGACCAGCCAGTGTGACAGTCTCTGTTTGGAGGCTAATCCACGAGGCTGGGAGGACTGTTAAATCATACTTTTTTGGAGAGCTGTGAATCATGTGAGGCTGCGAAAGCGGATGAGAACTGAAATATAGCACGGCCCCTGGGGTTGTATATCCATGCTGCAGGACATACATGCATAATAAATGTATTGCGATACTGGTGATGTGTCTAATGTGTTCCTAAGCCCTTTACTTTATAATGCAAAAAATAGGCTTCCTCAAGACTGTTTGATATTTCTGATCTAAAAATTATGTGGTTCTGTTGTTTAACGTGTGAAAGGTCATTAAGTGTCTTTGTGTCTAGATCCTCTTAATGCTGCAGTGTCCCTGAATATGAAATTAGATTCAGGTTCTGATCATCCTCGTCTCATGTTCTCATCAACATCCAGTTCGTCTCAATGGAACACTACAATCAACATAAATACAACTTGCGAAGTTTTCAATATCAGCATCCCAGTTGGTCCTTATTTTTATTCAAATGTCTTTATTTTGTTTGTGTGTGTGATTTGTAAGTTTTGACATTTTACTCTGTGTGTGTGTGTATGTGTGTGTGTGTGTGTGTGTGTGTGTGTAGTCATGTATATCAGATTATCATGATGTTGCACTCTCAGTAAAAATGAGTGTAACAGGACAGATGCTGCAAAGACCCAATCTCAATCTGAAGCCGGTTCTAAGCCCAGACTGCCCCCTTATCCGAAAACACTGGGTAAGTGCTCTGTTGGCACTACACACTCTTATTTTATGAATAAAAGTTTACCAAAGCATTGCTATAAAAATATATAACGTAAGTAATGCACCATTCATGTACAGTTTATTATGTGTATTATAGGTCTTACTGGAGAAAGTCTGTGGTGATGATCACATATGTGTGTCAGACCTCAGTTTATATCTTTCAATCAATATGTGAGTTTTAGATTCAGTCTTATTTTTTTTCTTGTTTGATGTATTAAATTTGTTTCACTCTCTCACAATATTTGTTTATTTCTAAACAAATTTCGAACATGTAATTCATGTTTCTCATCAAAATATAAAAAAAATATTTATCTCCACAAACATGATGTTTTTTACAATCATTATCCTTTCAAATGTTAGATGTAAAAAATGTTGCTTTGCAAACAAAGCAAATGTGTGTATTTGTGATGGGAACACACCCTCAAAGACTTTTAACTTTGATATATATATATATAAATCTCCTTTTTCTTATCTCACAGGAACATGGTGGTAAAAATTGAAGGATATTTGGTAAATATCTCAGTTGAGGTGATGAATGAAAAAGAAGATGCCTCAGATACTGAACTTGTCATATCTCATCCTTCAGTTCTGTCTTTCACCCACAGCACTCTGGTAACGAAGCCCATATATACTTATGTTCTTGGTCTGAGTCACATAAAGTTTGTCACTATTATTATCACTAAAGCAGTGTACACAACTGTGACACGATAGATCGTCAAGTGTGTAGTATGAAACTGTCCAGTTTCACTTAATTGGTAAAAAAAAATTTTTAGTCACTACAAATTATTTGGCGTTGTTTAGTGTCTGTGCCAGTGTTGGCTGATTAAGTATTTACCCCCCTAAGCTTCTCGACATCTTTTAGCTAGCATATTTTTTATTTGCTATGACTGGCATAATCAGTCATCACATACAGCATTTTAAAGTTAAAACGCTTATCGTTTGTAATCTACAATTTATATATGATAACAGTGTTGTTTTAGACAGATTTATGTGTTTGTATAATGCAAGCACTTTACTTAAAAAAAAATCTGACTCTAAGCACTAAATACTATAAATCAGTTACATAAGTCAATTATATGCTTAAAATATGGGCAAAATATTAGCTTTATATGGTAAGTGCTCCTCTGTTTTACTCATGGATTATGGTTTGCATGTATAAGATATTTTTCTTCTGGGTGGGCTTTTAACAAGTTAATCCTACCCATTTTTGTTAAATCATATTTAGGATTGGCTATGAAGGACTCCCATAGAAACCAATCAGGAAATAGAGCTATTTTAGCATTGCTCCCATTATTCGCAACATATATATGTGAGCTGAGCCTTTTAAGCATGACTGCTATAAAAAGTAAACACAGAGAGAGAGAGACTAAGAGCAGTTAAGGAAGAGCTTTGTGTGCGACTCTCAGTTCTCATTTATGGGTTCATCTAAAAAAGCACAGGTTTCACACTGAGTACATTTTAATTGTCATTATATGTGCTGCATTAAGCTATAACATGTCATTAGTAAATTTTTGGATGTTGGTGTGCCACAGGATTTTGTTTATGTAAAAAATGCGCCATGGCTCAAAAAAGGTTCAAAAACACTAAAGTGAACTGAACTTAAGTGTGCTTCTTTGTGTGTGTTTTATGTGCAAAAAGATGGGACCAGGTGGCTATGTGATATGTGCGTCTAATAAAAAAGAAAACCTTACATTTACCACATGCAGGCTTCAATTTACCATCAGACAGAAAACCAAGGTTTGACACGCACAATTACACCCACCAATATAAACAGGGGATTGTGATTTAAGTGGTTTGGGATTCAAGCAATTGTAACTGGGCTTTATAGGTTAAATAAGTGTAAGATATTTGTGCATGCGTAAACAAATTTGTCATTGAACTGCACCTCCTATGCCTAATCTATCAGAATGAGTATGATTCCAACTCCGTAATCGTGCTTGCTTATTGTGTTTTGCCAGTATTCACACCGGTACTTTGTGCTGTCCACTTGTAATCTGATCAGCCAAGAAGCGTGTTAATACCAATGTGAATACAGCCTTAAGGATTTAAAGAACAATATTTAGGAGCTAAGATAAAATTGAATTAAAAAACTGTCATTTAATTCTGTCTTCAGGTCCTGTTAAATATTTTATTTCAAGTATCTGATCCTTCACCGCTAAGAGATGAAATAACTATAACAGCAGTAGTCAAAAGGTCAGTTTGTCTGCAACAATCAATCAAATAATAATAATAATAATAATTCTAAATGTATAAATTTATTATGTATGTATATATTTGTGTGTTCTGCAGTCAGAATGAAAATTTGGAAACTCTACAGGATAATACTGCTAATGTATCCTTACCTGTTAAACGGCTGACGAACATCCTGCTGATTAAGTAAGAACAATCAGCATTCACTTACAATCACCATTTACAAATCTTCAGCAATTTTGATCAGTTACCATGGTTTTAGGAATGCGCAAAAACTTTTACCAGTCTCCAACAGGAGCAAGAGAACTAGGGAGTGCCAATTTTGCTATAGCAACTGCCTGCAAGTCCATTACATACTGGGATGAAAATTGCCAAACAAATTAAGATTAAAAAATAAATATATCACTCTTTTTCTTAAACCATAAGAAATAACATTAGGACTTAAAGGTAATAAACGGATGTAAATGGGGGTAATACAAGTTGTTCTTAAGTTAGAGGTCATTCCTTTCTAATTTCCATATTGCATACGTTTTTTATTAATTGTATACAAAGCTAGGTTTTAGTTTTTTATTAGTTTTTTTATTGTATTATCAATTATAGATTATTATTATTATTCTAAACATTATATGTAAATTATCCATTAATAAAAAGTACAGCTTATTATTGTACAGCTTGATTATTCAACATCCCTACATAAAATGCTTTCCCTTGTCTTTGAACAGTGAGACATCACCCAACAATAATATTTTACCACCATCCACTAAACATCCACTAACTTTTTTTTGGGAATGTGTTTGTATGTTTCAGTGATGACTCCACATCGTACATAAGTTACAATCACACTGCAACAATCCTGCACAGATACAAGGTAATTATTTTTCATTCAAGTAGACATTGCAGTACCAACTATGGTGGGAAACCTATATTAATACATACAATACAGTAATGCTTACTAAATGCATCAAAACTATGAATGAACACATGAGGAGTTATGTACTTAACAAAAAAAGGTGAAATAACTGAAAACGTTTTATATTCTAGTTTCTTCAAAATGGCCACCCTTTGCTCTGATTACTGCTTTGCACACTCTTGGCATTCCCTCAATGAGCTTCAAGAGGTAGTCACCTGAACTGGTTTTCAGATGCGCCTATAAGGGTTCACTACTATGATTAAATAGAATGCCAACAGCGCCTCGAAACCAAAGAACCTGAAGGAAAGTCTAGCAAGATCAGGATTTTTACCACTGTGCCCCCCCCAATCAGAATGCAGGAAACCTAAACTGAGTAAGACAATGACAGAAACTGGGGAACAATAGAAATCCATTTCTGTTTCTAAAGCACAATCTACACTAAAGTTCTTCTTAGGGTTAAATATGGGACATCAGCTCAAGTGTGTATCTTTCTAAACCCTTATGCTTACATCTACACACGACACCTACTCCTGTATGTGTGTATATGATTTCATTCGAAGTCAACTCCACATTTGCAGTCTACACACTTTTTTTTACCTCTCTGGTGATTGTTGGCCCAAAAAAAAAGCATTTGTGGGGGTAACACCGATGATTAATGAGAGAACCCGGCCTGCAATTTGCATTTAATTTCATCCTGTTGATGGCGCCGAGATCCGAACTTGTGCAGAGGACAGACTTTTCAAAATTGTTCCCAAAAGGTTAAAAGCTTACAGCTGTATATAATGAATGGGATTTTATAAAACATGAATTCAATAATTAAGAGGTGTGTTTGGATACATTAGTTGGTGTTGCCCTAGAAACAAGCAATGTACCTTTGCGTGGTCCTTTATGTTCTCCATTAAGAAGATTCCAGCTTGGTTCACTTTGTAGCCAAAAGTCAAATTTATTATATAGTTTGGCTGAGATATTAGTGAGATATCAGTTCCTTATCTTCCCCTTAATCATCTAATAGGGTCACTCTCATACATGGGGTTTACCATCCAGAGGAGAATGTTTCAGGCGCTTGGCAGTACCCCCAGGAAAGGGCACCAATCGATCACGGACTACAAATTTAAAGGAGCCAAGTCACCTTGAATCCATGTTTTTGGACTGTGGGGGGAAACTAGAAAATTGTGAGAAAACCCACACAAACATGGGGAGAAAATTGTTATTCGAACCTGAAAAGGCAAATATGCTAACCATTATGTCACCATGCCACACAATATTAGCACCAATAAGGATTAATATGCTTCATAAAGCTTTAAAATACTGCACATATTCCTGAACAAGCCTCGAGAAAAAGCCATTCTGTTAAATCTCCTCATCCGACTTGTTAGTTAACAGCTTTAGAATGCAATATACATTAATCTTATGTATGTATGATGTTCAGGTGTTCACATACCTATGGCAGCATTGTGTGTTTTGTTACAATGAAACTCTTTTCATACTATTATATATAAAATAATAATTTTGTGGAAGTTCCCATGTATTTTCATGACTCTCCAGCTACAGGAAGTTGATATAACAGAGTCTGGGTAAAATGATTGTAGTGGAGATCAGCAGAGGATGACAATCATCCACTGAATGAGAACAGGGAGGGAGTGAGAACACACTGTCTCGCTGGCTTATTCGCAGTCCATGCTTTGCTATCAGGTCAAGATGGCTGCCGACAGCAGAGTATGATCACAACGCTCCGCTTCATGCGAAACTCTACTGTTACCTACAGTATAGGTAGTGCAGCCTCTCTATTTGTGGTTTGTATATTATTTGGTAAAATTAAAATGAAATTAAATCATATTTAAGACTATGAATATGATGTCATGACATTCAATGCATTTACAGGAGTTTTAGATTATTTATATTCACCTCATAGATTTAGCCAGACATTAAAGATTTTCTGCAGGCACTATACACACACGCGCACACACACACTTTGTATTCGTGACTTGTGGTTGCTTCACATAGATTTTGCTTATTAGTCTAATGCATGTAAAAGGACAGAAAGTCTCCACATTGTGATAAAAGCACATCTTCCAGCAGACACCCTTTACTTCACCTTATTTAAATGAGCCATGAGTTGCTCTTTTCCTTCTTGTCAGTGAGAAGCATGAAGTCAGCAGGGATTTAATCCCAAAAGTCCAGCAATGACACAAAACAAAGATATATATATAAATAAAATAGAACTGGGTTAAACTGTGGACCATGATTCCCCATTCGATGAAAATAATAATAAAGCCTCCATGAATTCGTGAATTTAATTTACCTTGAATATCTGTTTTTGGAATGTGGGCGGTAACCAGAGACACGGGTAGAACATGGAAACTCCACCCAGATTGGAATTCAAACCAGGATCCCCAGCGCTGAGAGGCCATGTGCTAATCACTAAGCTACCATGCCACCCATGGTTAAGTGTCTATGTTTCAAATGAAAAGTTTTATCCACAAATCATCAAACTTGGGGATTTAGTTGTACGTGCATCAAACCCAGGGCTTTATATCGGGAGTAATTTGGCACAAGTGACGAAAACCAAAAGCGGTTTACCAAAAAGCTCATCTACATTCAGACGACTGCTTCGCCCCCCAGACGGAATGACATTTAGAAGGTTCTCAGATGTTGTCTAAGAATTGCATGGCGTGATTCTCCGTCTGAGTTCGAGTTACAGAGCCGATGGACGTACAAAGGAGGCCATCATAATACCTTTGTGTGGAGAGCGGTACTTCAACTGCTGATTAATTCAGGGACTGATCCTGACTAATGTATATTTAAAGAGATTAGTATGAAGAGGGAAAGTCTAGAGGCGTTTGATTTCGAATGGATGAAATTATACTGTGTTACATGTTTTTCAATGCTGTCACCATATTTGTTTACTCATGTTGGATATAACGACACATTACTTTATTCTGAAACATTTTGTCTAAATTAAATGACTATAACTAGATCTTAAACTTCATATTGAAATATTCACTTTATCTCATTATCTTCCACTTAATCCTATACTAGGAACTAGAGACACAGGGGGGCTCTCATGCCTTTCCAGTGGAGAATATTTGTTTTTTTTTTCAATTGACAATCATCTAAAACTTTCAGATCAGGTCACGAAAACTGGCCGTTCCTGCTGATTCATTCTGTGAAACATCAGGAAAATCAGACCCTTCCTAACAGACCTTTCCATATCTTTAAGTATAGACCCCCCAGGCAATCCTAACCCCACCCACCCCACCCCACCCCACCCCAATGAGGTGGTACCGTGGCTGGGTGGTTCGCACATCCGCCTCACAGTGCTATGGTTTGCATGTTCTCCTTGTGTCTGTGTGGGTTTCCTCACACAATCCAAAACAGATTCAATGTGAATTGAAAGATTAGAGTATGAATTACTGTAACACTGATGTCCGCTTCTTCGGTGTCCTTACATGTCTTTAGTGTTTCCGGTACATTGTGCAGTTTGCTGTAACGGTTTCTCTTCGGACGCTGAGGTAAAATAGCGTGCAGCTGACAAAGGCGGGAGTTTTCTAAGTAGTACCGGTTCGTTTTTTTTTGTTTTAACGAAAAAACAACTAGTCCCCCAATTACGTGGTAAAGTAGGTTTGGAAAGACTTCACGAATTCGTGCGTGTATGCAATTTTAGGGTCTTAATTGGCAACAGCGCCCTCTAAGGTCACGGAATCCGATGATTACAGAACTTGGTGTTACACCTGTGTTTGGAAGAGCGGACTCGGCGAAGCCGGGGGGGGGGTGATTTTAAACAATATTCTTCCATTAAGTGTTGATTTGGTGTTGATTTAGTGTTGATGTGTGTGACAGACATGGTTATTGGAAATATGGATCAAATCAATGGATCAACCCCATGAATGAACCAATTTAACCATCGTTTATTTGTCAAATACAGGGCGATAGGACGATTCCATATGTTATGGGGCGGGTGGCAACCCTAGCCACAGAACTCTCAAGTTAGACATCTTACAAACGCCAAATACAGTTTGGCTGTGTGTAGAGATGAGACTTCGATGATAAAGTAATTACAAATATTCATAAGTAGCAAATAACATGGGCCTCAACGCAGAGCAGTCACGGAATAATCGGATGACTCTGCATGACGTCAGCAAACTAGTCAGTGACGCTGATGTCATTCAGTGTAAACAACGCGCTGACTGATGCCGTTTCGTTTGCGGTTCTCCTCTAAAATCTGAAGCTTCTGCGGCACTGCGATGTTGCACCCGCATCCTCCGGCCCGTCACTCACCCTGAAGATGAGCTGTCAAGAAAAAGGTTCACGTGACCAGAGCGCCGGGTCTCAGCTGAATGTTATCGTCTTCACCCAATAGGATGAATGGATTCAAATAGCAGCCAATCAGAAAGCGGCTCGGCTGGCCTATAAAGCCTGGATAAAGCCGATTATAGCTGGACACCATAACCAGCACAGGGCTCTTCGGCTGTGGACTAAAAGAGCCGATTGATTCCCAAAGGACCTCGATTAAAAGGTAGGATGTGTTAGTTTGTGGTTGCATGAGTTAGCATGTGCAGATTCAAATTTTAATATCGATCTCTTGTAGCTAATCAACTCTTTTTTTGTAAAATGGAATGCATCTTTTGAAGTTGCGTGGGTCTATTGTTGGATTTGCACAAGTAGTATTGATGGATTATTATTCAGTGGTTGCGCATACAAGTCAAATCAGACTTAATTTGGCGTTTTGGGATTGAAAAAAATGTTTTGAAAGAGGGTGGACACAAATCCGTCAGATTCAGTAATGACCTTGCGGTCCGTTTGTCTGCGTCTCTGTTTGGACACAATGCGCAATTACGCGTCTGTGCGCACCAGGCGTTATGGGTTTGATTTATACGCATCTGCTTTGCATTGTGTGTAATTGTAGTCAATGTTTCAGATTATTTGCGCAAAGCATCCACGCAGAACGGAAAATAGATCCCAGGATTCGGGATGCTGCAGGAGGTTGGCTGAATTCCTGCACCCCGTCCGCCGCTTTAATGCCGTTGCGTCATGTTTAATGCGGCTGGGGGGGTGGGGATGGGGGATTGGTGGGGGGAGGCTTCGTCCTTGAGTCTGAGCGCATCTCATCACATTTCTCCTCAG
>JAOUQT010072921.1:0-10230 GCA_025769995.1 Xyliphius kryptos
CATTCACTAAATCCTTTACCAGGGTTGAGGTGGGGTTCCCAATGCCCATCCATGCCCATCCACGGGAGAACGATTTGGGCGCTGGGCAGATACACCCAGGACAGGGCACCAATCTATCGCTGGGAACACACTTACTCACGCAAACACAAACTATATGGGCCAATTTAGAGCATTCAATTTACCTTGAATCCATGTTTTTCGACTGTAGGAAGAAACTGGATAACCCAGAGGAAACCCACGCAAACACAGGGAGAACATGGAAACTCCCTCCAGATCAGGATTCGAACCGGGAATCCTTAGTGCTGAGAGGTGAACGTGCTTTTATTTTAATTACTTTGTGGTGGCAGTCGTTAAAGTATTTCACTGCTGGTTGTATTATGTATATCTATGCACGTGACGGATAAACTTTGATTTAAATTTTGTTTTTTTAGAAACATCTGCAGGGTCCTCAAGAGTAAGTATATCAAATGCACAAATGCGGTGGTAATTAAAGTGACACTATGGATTTGTATTAGCAACACACACACCCACCCACACAGACTTTCGACTATTATTTAAAAGAAGTTAGGAGGCGACTGTAATTGAAATAAAGTTACAAAAAATTAATATATAAAATATTTTTATCTCAGTATATATCGACATCACATATCTAATGTAACATCCATGTCGTTGAAATTGTGAACCATTTTTTGTTCCTAATGCACAACCACATACTGTATATCACTTTGCACAGAGTTAAGAACGTCATGAATAACGGATAACACTAATTCCAGAACAGAGTAGGAAAAAGAATGCTGTATTATCCATCTGTGTGCTGCTCAGACGCTGGCCTCCTCCATCACTCAGACGTGTTTGTCCGGTGCAGACCCTCCTGCATGCCTAATGAGGAGTCACGACCGGCTACATTAGCAATTATAAACGTTCAGGTTGGAATTAATTGAGTTACAGGCTGCCCCCTCCTCCTACTTTGCTGCTGCTTTATTAATCAAGTGCTCACACACACACGCACACACACACTCACACACACACACAGTGGCGCCGTTATGTGATCTCAGTCGTGTGTTTTCTACACACAGCACAGCCTGTCTATCACAGTGTATCTCAAATCGGTATTAGTCTCTCTTTAAGCACAAAGAGGCCTGAAATGGTGGTTTGCAATTATTACAGTATGAAGTCACAAACACTGGAAAGGAAAATTTTCCAAATTTTCAAATGTTGAATACGGACACCTGATCTCTACAAAATCTGTACATGACTGTCCAACACTGCCTCCACTCAAGGAGAATGAGCCCCCCACTGAACCTTGGTCCTCCCTTTCAGCTTTAAAAACAGTTTGCTCTTTGAAGGTTCATCTTTGGAATACTGTAAAGCCACGTTGTGACAATGTTCCTTAAAATGTGCTATATCAATAAATTATTTACTGATTACACTGATGGCTTTAATGGCTTAAGTTAAGCCAGTTTACAATGGCACACAGAATTCTGTAGACTGTAACAAAAACAATTGGGAATAAAAACAAAACTCCATATTAAAAATCTCGTCATTGGTGTTCCCCATGCCCATGCAGGCGAGAATGTTTCAGTTGCTGGGCAAATGCACCTAGGACAGGGTGCCAATCCATCACAGGGCACTCACTCATACTCATACATTTGTCTCTCAGCTCTGGAGATCCAAGTTTGACTCCCAATCGTCTGACTCCATGTTCTCTCAAAGTTTGCTTGCATTTCCTCCGAGTTCTCCGGATTCCTCCCACAGGAGTAATTGGATATTCTGAATTGCACCTATATAGTGCATGTGTGTGATTAAGTGTGCTTTCCCCAACCCTATTGTAGCGTTAGGCGAAAGGTAATGAGATGAGAAGTTTTTAGGTTTGAATCCTGATCTGGCTGGAGTTTCCAGATTCAACGGTACAGTCCTAAAAAAGTTGCACCTAGGACAGGGTGCCAATACATGACAGGCCACTTAGTCATATTCATACATATACCGGTCCAAAAACTTGGATTTGAGGTAAATTGGCTGTTCTAAATTACCCCTATATAGTGTATATGCACGCTTCAGACAACAAAGTAAAGCTGACTAACAAAGTATGTAGAGAAACAGATGGCTTACCTCATGAAATGTAGAACCACATTGTCCATCTGTATGGTAAGTGGAGAAACAATAAGACTATAAGATGGAATTAAAGTACATTAAGTGTTCTGTAAATTAATTTATTATGTTATACCACAAAGAGCTTGAGTACTATTATCATACTGCATCACATAACGTCATATACAGCCGATGATAAAACATGCTTTTCTCCATAGTTTATATTTCTTCTCCCCAAATTATGATAAATCGTTATACAGCCATTTCATTTATATAAACATATGATAAAAAGACTCTCATTTTTAAGGAGCTCTGTGCTCCCCCTCCCGCCTCTTGCTTGGTTTTGGATAAGGACCATCTTTCATTCTATCTCCTGTGATAAAGTTGTTGTCTGGACAGCGAGTAAGTCAAATTCATCACACTTTTGGATCCCACTGAGCCCTCAGATCAGCCACAGTGAGGGCTGTAACATGCAAGTACTCCAGTCATGCATCATTGTTACCCACAAACCCTCGTTCTCTGACTGAGCCGCCGCCACCTCGGTCTGGCTGGGTGAAACGATGCTGTGGGTCATGATCTACGCCCGCTGTTGGGAATTTTCTTAATGTTGGGAAAATAGTTCCTCTCGGTGGCTGATGGTTTGGCTTCTGGTTTAGAATCAGAAACAGCTTTGACATTACTGATCATGTCTTTGTCCTTTCAATTAGCTTTATTTATTTTTAAATATGTTTTAGTGTCCACATTTAAAAGTCCTATATCCTAGGTCATTTTACATACGTTACATAGTTTTACATAGTACATAGTAATATATAAATGTGATATTTAATAATACTCTAATAATTCTTACTGAAATTTTAGAATATAGTTTAATAATACAGTAAAGAATTTTCAGATATGGAATTATATACCTGGGGGGGGGGGAGGGTGGGGTAGGCTCTGGGCAGATGCAGGCATATGGCACTCACTCATACACATATGCACACACTATATAAGGGCAATTTATAAAGAGGTAATTTAGAGCACCTTGAGTCCATGTATTTGGACCGTGGGATAAAAACTAGAGAACCCAGAGAAAACCCAGGTAGACACAAGTAGAACATGTAAACTGCCCCAATTGGGATTTGAACCTGGATCTCCAGCACTGAGAGGCAAATATGTAAACCACTACGCCACCATGAAACCCTTTTAGAGTTTATTTTAGCAGACCACCCATACTGCACTACGGTGGAGAACTTAATAACAGCATAAAAGTTGAAAGGCAATTGTTTTTGAAAGAGTGATGTCTTTGGAGTTTATATATTACAAATGAACGTATTATTATAGGTTGAGGTTTGAAGCGATTAAAAATCTGAAATAAACATTGAATAAATATATATTGTAACTTGGCTGTCAAGATTTAATGACTTCTTTGTATACAACGTTTGCTGGACAACCTTCTAGGTGTTGTATGATAAAATTATCAGCTGACTCTAGAGAAGGCCACATACAGCTGTGACCGAGTGAGTTTTCCAAGGACACAATAACGAATGATGTTGCCAAGTTTCAGCTTTGTAGGTACTCGCAAAGACCCCAATCCCTCTGAGATGATGCGTTCGATGGCAATACCGAACGAACAATTAAACGTATAAAAGCGAGAACATGTTACTTTTTCCAAGGACATGGTACTCTGGAAGACCCTGTCATGACACTTGGGTGTCTTGCATTTTTGCATATCAAATAAACCATCATATTTAGGAACATGAGAAGTAGTTATTTTTTCCAGGACATGATAATGACTGAAATAGTTTTCACTTTGTAGGTACTCTGCAAGACCCTACAGTAATGTGACCCTGGAGGTGCCTTGCATTCTATAACGAAATTAAATTTATCCTCAATTTTAGGAAAGTTAGAAAAAGTTATTTTTTTAAGGACATGATATCACATTGCCAAGTTTAAGCCTTGTAGGTCCTCGGGAATTTGAAGAATTAATTATGAGTCAGTAAGAAGTCAGTGAGGGCTTTGGCATTTATAGATATAGATAATGAAAAAATATATATAGAGGGCAGAGGACCAATCAACCATTGGGAACACATACATTTACATTTAGAAGATGCTTTGATCCAAAGCAACTTACAAATATCGCTTGGTAGAAGTCAAAACACAGGGTATATTCAATCTATCACTGCACACACACTATATTAGGATTAATCTAGATAGGGGTGATTTAGAACAGGCAATACACTTTATTTAAATCTTTTTTTTTTTTTTGGACTGTCCTAGGAAACCGGAGTCTAAGCCATTGAGCTGCCCTTAATTTGATCCCTATCTTTAAAATGTGGTTCCTAATCTCATTAGAACAGTGAGTATGTTCTGATTTGTCAGCTCCTCTGCTGTGGTTTAGAATAGTGACTGCAAATTTTTCCATGGTAAAAACAACATTCATGTGTTAAACAGTCAAAACATGGTGTAACCTCAAACAAACTGTAAGCGAAACCTTGGTTCACACTTCGCCAACAGTCAGTGACGTGCTGCCGTCTTTTGCGCGCTGCTCTTACTGACCCATCAGTCATCAATTACCCTTTCGACTCCTCTTCCCTTCCATCAAAGCTACACTCTCTCAGATCTTGGTGGCCTGGAGTATTTTGGTGGCATGTCATAAATAAGTTTCTTGTCAGGATGCCTTGAAGCACAGGGAGAGGGAACAGGTGAATAAATCAGGTGTTGTGTGTGTATATGTGTGTGTGAGTGTGTGCTGCCTGCACCTGCTCTCAATCCTTGCAAAGATTCCCAGGATGCCTTTCAGGAAGCTGATGATAGCTCTGGATCCTAAAAATGACGAAAAGGGTCTTTGGGGATCAGCTGTGTTCACTGCGGGTCTACATTCCATCTTCAAAGGGTGAGGGCCCTTGGAGTCCCGCTGCACACTAATACCCATCCTCCCCCCGTGCATTTTCATTTTTATACACTGGGTCTGTCGGTTTGGTTTATCCTAAGATCTTGTTACTGACCCCTGTCACCCAAAACATGATCTACACGGGTTCTGAACTTAGCGCTGACCCTCAGTCACCTAAAACACACACACACACACACACACACACACACACACACACACACACACACACTTCATATTTTATATTTCATGCATTGTAGGGACTTTACATAGACCTGAATTTATTTAGTAGAGACTAATCTAAACCAGAACCAAAAATACGACAACCCCAACAAAAACCATATCTCAGTAGTGGACCCTGCATTTCACACTTCGACCTTTAATTATGCTTCATATGAATCAATCCACCTGTCAATAAATGTTTTAGGGCTATAAAAAACGGAGGGCGTGATTACTCTAACATAACGTACGCCTGCTAGATAGCCCTGGTGTTGCCAACTCAAAATCTGAATGGTTGAAGCAGAAGTTTGATTGACACTTATTTAATGCTGCTGGACTGCTAAACGATTATAAAGGGCCTTAGGCAGAGTATTTGACACTGGCTACTAATGATGCTAAAATGTGATTGGTTAATTGCTTCAATAGAAAAAATTGCTCAGGAAGCGGCACAACTGGAGAAATGCAATGAACAGAAGCGGATATACAATGAGTATTCATCAAAAAAATTGATTAGCATCAGTCTGTAATTCGGAGATTTTTTAGCCAGCAGAGAAGACCTGGCAGCCCACCACTGCCATAACTAGAACCATAAAACACATGGATTTACTTTTACGGTAATTTCCCTGTAGATAAAGATGTCTCAGGTTTGATGATGTTGTTTCGGTGATCTGGGATAGTCCCCACTCTTGACACACCACAGCAATACCACAGATGAAATACTGAAGATACAGAAGGCCTGTGGTAGCGTTTATTCTGTGGTATTGCTCTCTGTGTTAAGAGTGGGAGAAGAGAATCGTGTTGACAATTTAACACAATGGGCAGCACTTTAATCACATCCTTTAGTGGGTTACTGTCGTTGCTCCATATCACAAACGTGTAAATAACGATATCGATAATAAATAAAGCTATGTTAAAAATTAGCACATCATTGTTTTTCTTGTGCAATTCTTTATGTATTTGATGTGTCACCTGACTCCCTTCCTATTGAAGAAAAATAAAGTTTAATCCAAAATGGTGGCTTTGCACATGGCCGCCATGGGAGTCAACCGTACTCAAATTTTTACTAATATGACACGAACAGCAAGGTGATATTAGCAACCACTACCATTTTATCAGGGTGTATCCATACTTATGGCCCATCCTGTATAAAAGTGTTATATTTACCTGTACACCTACAGACACACCCCTCCCACTTACTGTAAAGATAGACTTTGTTGTTCTACAATTACACACTGTAGTCCATATGTTTGTGGACTACCGTACATACTGTGTACTTGCCTTTACTATGTTTTAATGGTCAGGACCCCAATAGTACCAACACAGAGCAGGTATTATTTGGTTGGTGCATTACTCCTATTCCAGCAGTTTTCCAACTTCGCCACATTAGCGTCACTGCAGAACTTACAATAAACAATCCACCACCCAAATTACACCTGTTCTCTTTGTTGACTTGATCTAAAGCACAGAGTGCAGGAATCATCTAACAGCTTGATCTCACACAGGTGGGGAGACTGAGCAGGCTCCTAAAAGCCGCAGATTTGCAGGTGGGTTGAACTCAAACAGTATGCATGCAGTGTGGAACTGTAAATGTGGGGGATCATACTTAAACTGCATGTTGATCTCATTTCGGAGGCAGGGACTTAACTGGTGAATAAGAGGCCCATATCTGCACTTACTCCATGTGGGAAGTGCACAGCTGTGTGTTCAGGGTGTGAGAACCACCTCCTACACATATCTAATGGGTGACCATTAGGCTGACTGCAGACTGCAGAACAAGGGGCTGTTGGGAGTAAACTGATATGGAGCAACAAACTACACTCATATGGAGGCTTTAGTTTCAACTATATAACCAACTCAGCACAAAGCATTTCCCAGATTACTTCTCTGCCTCTATTAACTGTGTTTGTGGGGTTTGGTGTGTTCTCCTCATAACCACCTGTGTGTGTGTGTTTAAATAAATAACATCATTTTTTCATCCAAAGGTGATTACATGTATGGACTGCCATGTATTTCGACTTATTCCAGTATCTTCTGTTTAATCCTTTTCTAGGGTTTAGGGTCTCGGTGGGGTGGAGGTTCCCATTTTAGGTGTTTGGCAGATACATCCAGGACAGGGCGCCAATTCATCCCTACATACGACACACTCACTCACAGACACTTAAACACTATATTAGGCCAATTTAGAACAGCCAATACACATTGAATCCATGTTTTTGGACTGTGGAAAAAAATCTATGTGGACAGAGGAAGAACATAACTCCACCCAGATAAGGGTTCGAACCTCAATGCCGAGCATGGATATGCTTCTGTGCTACCTGCTATGTATACTGTAATCCATCCATTATCTTCTGTTTAATCCTATGCTAGGATCGCAGAAGAGGAAGGTTTTCTAATGAAAATCCAGGGGAGAATGTTTTAGGCGCTGGGCAGAGACATCCAGGACAGGGCTCCAAACCATCCATGGACACACACTTATTTACAGACACTAAAACACTTTATATCAGCAATTTAGAGCTGTCAATTTACCTTTAATCCATCTTTTTTTGACTGTGGGAGATAAAAAGGGGAACCCGGAGAAAACCCACATGAACAAAGTGAGAAAATAATGGATCTCAAAAGCTGACATAAGTATTTGAATCTGAATTTTGTAATTTGAAATATTTTCCAGCAAAATTCTGATTCAAATTAGCAATTTTCAGAGATAAAAAATTCAGATGAAAAAAGTTCAGACGAAAAAAAATTCAGGCAGTGGTCAACTACAGGGCTATCGATAGTTACATCTCCGTGCCATTCGGAGAGCGCATGCCGTTTCACAAAAGACGAGTGGCCCTAAAACGCTGTTGTACCTAACTCCGGACGGGTTTTTTTTCTTTTTTTCAACTTTTTCAGCTTTCTCTGAGTTTGGCTATGGTAATCAAAAATATTGAATTAAATCTAAAATTTGAATTTGTTCTGTAAATAGTCTTCAAATAAACAATACATACAGCAACTTCTGATCAATATCCATAATTAATTTCAGACTTAAAATAAATACAGCTTTAAGCCCCGCCCACTTCATATTAAACATAAATAACCTTCGGGTTAGGCCCCGCCCATTCCGCGTACAGATACGGATACAGATAATTTAGATGGTTGAACAGATACAGATATCGCTGTTCTCGCTCATTCGTAGTCCATGTCTATGGCGGTAAAGTACAGCAAAGCTGCGTTTGTGGCGGAGAATGTATGAAAAGCCGAACTAATCAAAAGTGTATTCAAACTGAGACGCTCAGTCGTCTGTGCGGCGCAACGCGGACCGACCACTTAAGGCTACCCACTGGACAACGTGGTGCTATTTACTGACACGTGTGACACGTGTAAAAGCAAGTTAAGCAGTGCTGTGATTGGTTAAATGCTGCGTTCAATGGATCTGATCGTCTGCTTTTCCTGGGAAGCCCGGATGTTTAATCTCGGCTTTGAACTTCTATATTTCTGAGATCTGAATCGGAATTTTGTAATCTGAATTTTTTTCGTCTAAATTTTTTTCATCTGAATTTTATATCTCTGAAAATTACTAATTTGAATCTGATTTTTGCTGAAAAATATTTAAAATTACAAAATTCAGATTCAAATACTTATGTCAGTTTTGAGCTCCATAGAAAATGGAAAGTTCACCCAGATTGGAATTGCCCGCACGGAGAGGTGGATGTGCTAACCACTACGCTACTGTCCTGCCCGCTATGTATATTGTAGTAATCCATTCATCCAATGAATGGATGGATGGATTGGGGAGGTATATGAGGTATATACGCCCAGGACAGGGAACCAATCTGTCGCTGGGCACATACTCACAACATCAACCCTTCCAGATAGTATCTATAAATCTCTGTATATCTATAAATATACAGGGATCTATAAATCATCTGTAGTACTAAATCAGATTTGAGCACGAGTATGAGCAAGAACCTCAAAGACCTTTCGGACGGGTTTTTTAATGGAGACCAAATAGAGTGCTTTGATTAGCTTTATTTAAAACCACATAAGAGGCAATGGTACAGCAGACCACAGAGCTACTGAGGGGAGGATATGGTGAACACACACTCTTTCCACTTTTTTCCCAATCTGAGAGTACCCCATTCTCTAGAGCACTATAAAATCCCTGTCTTTGTCATTAACTCCACTCCATGCGCTATTAGCAAATTTCCTTTTTAACACACGGCCGTCTTTACAAACATGGTTCCCCATGATTTAACACAATAAAACCCTATTTTCTAACGGTTTCCTCTTACACTTCACCACATGTCTGTTTTATTGTCGTGTTAAATGAGGAATGGTGCTGTGCAAAGCTACAGCACGTCAGAATTACAATGAATAAAAATTTGTTCATGACTCTCAGTTTCAGTATAGTTCTTTTACCAGAACTCAACCTGTGACGGGTCATCGGGGTCTTCAAGGCCTTCTCTGCTGATTTGAAAAATATCTAAATCAGAGACTGATGTTGGTTATATTTAGTTTATACATACTTATTAAACAATTCCAAATGCCCTTTATGCTTCCTTTCCTACTGTTTACCTTGGTTGTACCGATTCCAGACACGTATTTATTAAAGCATTAAATCAGTCACATTTCATTAGATGCCAAGGCCTTCGCTATGATTTCTGCCTTTGGTAGCATCGAATAGGTGTCAATACACCTAGTGCTTCAACCAATCAGATTTTGAGTTGGTGACACCAAGGTCCTCTAGTTGGCTGGAGTACATTTCGTCAGCATATTCATGCCCACTGATTGGATAGTCAGAGTTTACCACTTCGGTCAAACAGACATTTTCAGCGAAGTAAAACTTATGCCAAAAACATGACTTCACCTTTAAGATAAGCTTTGTTGGCAATATAAAAGAATTTTCCTAATAAACCTAATTAAACTTTATGACAGTAGCACAGTGACACTGGGTATTGTAAAGGCAAAGCCTACGAAATTAGTCATTGGAAGTATTTAAAGTGTAAGAAGCTCGGCGCTTCTTACCTTTTGTTTTAGTTAATTAACTTTATTTATGCTTAATTAGTTAATTAACTTCC
>JAOUQT010072932.1:0-20429 GCA_025769995.1 Xyliphius kryptos
GAACATGAAGGTAAATTGAATGCTCTAATTGCCCTGTATGTGTGTGTGACTGTGTGAGTGAGTATGTACCCAGCAATGGATTGGCGCCCTGTCCTGGGTGTATCTGCCCAGCGCCCGAGATGTTGTCCCCAGGATGGGCATGGGGAACCCCCCCGCGACCCTCATAAAGGGATAAGTGGAAGATAATGAATGAATGAATGAATAATAATAAAACAGGTGGCACAGTGGTTAGTGGTTAGCACATTTGGCTCTCTGCGCTGGGGATTCCACGTTCAAATCCCAATCTGCGTAGAGTTTCCATTTTCTCCCCGTGTCCGCCTGGGTTTCCTCCATATTCTCCGGTTCCCTCCCACAGTCCAAAAGCATGTATTTGAGGTAAACTGAATGCTCTAAATTTTCCCCATAAAGTGTGTGTGGCTGTGTGAGTCAGTGTGTGCCAAGTGACAGATTGGCGTCCCTGTCCTAGCTGTATCTGCCCAGAGCCCCTGGATAGGCATGGGAAACTCCTGTGACCCTAGTACAGAATTAGTGTAAGATAATTAATGAATGAATGAAAAAGAATAGCTAGAAGTAAAAGTCTATATGCATTTGATTCAAGAAGATGCACACAAGCTGCACCTCCACGTTTGTATCTGTAGGACTTACAGTCTTGCCTGCCCAATACATTTTACCCAAGAACACAAATAATGATGAATGTAATACCAATAATGAAACAAATCTGAGCAAAGCCAAAAGGTGGTTTGCTTTGTGCTTGAACCCCTAAATAGCTGGACCTCCTGGACAGTACCAGACCGTCACAGGACATACAGATTGAGAGGTTAAGCATAGAGTTATTATGGCTACGGGTTTAGGGCCAGATTTCAACTAAAGCCTTGATACCAAATCACAGACTCCAGAACCGAGAGAGACCTGAAGAAAGAAAACAAAATGAAACTAAAGTTCCTGTTATTTTATTACCAGTGAATCCAGAACGCGATAGAACCGCGTGGCGTGTCGGTGCCAGCACATGGGATTTGGGTTGAAACTCCAGCGGTAATGACAGAACACCAGAGTGCTTTTATTACCGCCGTGTTTGCTTTGCTCCTCCGAGAGATCAGCTGTTTTTTTTTTCTGTCAGAACTTCTTTTTACTGATGTGCTTTTCATATCTGTCTCTCCACGGTTCTCCCGCAGAACTCAGCCGTTTTAATTCCGTTCTGTCACATGTGCTTAAGTTGCGCCGCTGATCCGCCGTCTGGTTTCTATACAGGGTCTGATTCTGGCACTGTAATTTGAGGAATCGTTTCCAGGAGCATTGACAGGAACAACAAAATGTATTCTGGAACCCCGCCGCCCGCAGAAGAGAAACTGCTGGGTTCCAAATGGTATCCCGAGACGGGTTCTGGAATGTGGAAGTAATAAACGGACCTTTAAATAAGACCCTGGGTTCTGATGGAACGCCTCAGCGCACTGTGTGGATGAAAATATTGAGAGCCAGGTCCTTCACTAGAGTTTCAGTTCTCTGTTATACAACATTAGCTCCTCAGAGTTACTATTTCTAACAATGGAATAAAATTAAAGAACAAAATGATGATATCTTTAAGCTGGATGCTCATTAATTAAACTTTTATCCTCATGGGAGTCTTGCTGGGATAGGCCCCCATCCCATAAGAAAAAACCAGGGGCCAGACCGGGACCCCAGTGTTTGGCTGCGAGTGGAAAAGTGTTGCAATATCGACAAACAAAACATCGTATGTGATGCAAGCAGCATAAGACTCATTAGGTTCCAGGACCCTCGGTTCTGTGGGGCCCAAGACGAGGTCCATCTAGTATGCATTGACCCCTGGACAGGTAGTCGCGGATTTTCTCGGCCCCGCGTTCACGTGGAGCCCAAATTGTTTCAATATTCTGGAGTCGCGCCCGAGTCACGTTCTAACAGAACCGGGGCCCGTGATTTACATGATGGATGCGAGTGAGCCGGACTCAGTCGGAGGTCAGCGGCGGTAACTCGGCGTAATTACACCAGATCAATCAGAGTCCTAATGCGGAGATGGTGCTCAGGCACACGTCCCGCCAGGGCAAAACGTTATCCAGACGTGATCCGAGGCCACGGCGACGGCAAGGCCGACCCACTCTGTGCCTGAGGGACGCAGAAGGAAATGCAGAACGCAGATGTGGTGCGATATGACAAAAGGCCGCGGTGCATTTGTTCTGCCTCACCACATTCACTCCAAGCCAAGTTTCCAGCCCAGAGCTAACATTCGCTATCGTGTTCTGCAACCCAAAAAACGGGCTGTGTATGTGGGGGGTTGTGAGTAGACATATTGCATGCCATGCTGAAGAATTTATTCATTATGAAGAACGGAGCTCCATGAAAGGATGGATCCAGGGCTTATGTGGTTTATGGAGAAGAGACTACATTCCTCTTTAAATCTTTCTCATCTCTCCAGATGGAGGAGGAGGTTGGCTACACCCATATTCACTCCATGGCCTTTTTAATTACAGTCTATAGAACCGGAAAACCAAACAAGTTTGAGGGCTGCTCGAAATGTAACACCCCACTTCTGTTTCGTTTTTCTGCAGGCCATCCATTAACCAGCTGGTCATTTACCTCCACCTTAAAACAAGTGCATTATGGTGCATACCAGCTTCAGAGTTACAGTACTGTCATCTTCTCAGTGGGTTCCACACAAAGCAGGTTCGAGAGGTTTAGAGAGATGGAGCTCTGATAGGATGGTATGATGAAATCATCCAGCTACCAACTGACTCATCCATTCATCAAAAAACCCATCTACATAATTGGTTGTCATACCATCCATCCAGCAATCCTTTCAAACATCTATCTTGCCAATTTGTCCAGATGTCTTCACCCAACAGTCCATTCACCCATCCATTTCTTCATCCATCCATTAATTTGGCCATCTAACCATCCAACAAAAAATCTATTAACCCATCCATCTATTTATCCAGCTGTCCATGACGTTTTTCATACAATAATCCATCCAACAGTCTATACCCATCGATCTAGCCATTCATCAATCACACCAACAGTCCATTGATTCATCCATCCATCCATCCAAAAACATATTGACATACCCATTTATCCATCCTCTCACCCAACAGTCCATCGATTCATCCGTCCACTTGTCCATGCATCCAGCCATCTATTCACGCATCCTTCTGTCCATCTATTTAATCACCTGTTCATCCATCCATTCATCCAACAAACCATCCACTTCCATCTATTTATCTACCCAGCCATCACTTTTTCTATTTATCTAGATCTATTCAATCAACTATCCATTTATTTGACCATCTATCCATTGACCCATCCAGCTAGCTGTTCATCCATCCATCCAATGACATATTCACCCATCCATCCACCTACCCCCCTCCACCCAACAGTCAACTGATTCATGCATCCATTCAACCAAATAACCACAATGAACCTATCCGCCATCCATCAATTTATTTCATTTATTCATTTATATAACATCCCACCCACCCAACCATCCATCCGTGTGTCCTTCTGTTGTTTGTACAGAGGGATTATTTCTTGCCGTCGTCCCGACGTCGTTCAGCGTAAACCGTGAGTCTGATTCAGATTCAGACTTTAATATCTGAACTGCTGATGTCCAAACCTTTTAAATTAACAGCCTCGTGTCGGATTTAATAAACTTGTCAGTTCCAATAATAAATCAGTAAGCTGAATTAAATGGTGCCGTAAAACACTGGATCCAATGCTGGGAACAGAAGTGACGGGACACAAATCTGATGACCTCCACTCTCCAGCACAATCAGTCTGAGGATTTCACCATATTCACCATGAGGATGAGGAGCTGCAGCCAGGAAACTGTTCCCCGATGATTCACGGCCTGAATAGTTTCCCCCCGCACCGACGTGGAGGTACACACACACACACACACACACACAAATCTCCAGCTGTGAGGGATCGTCCCATGACATTCAGAACAGCTGTAAGAGAACCGGTGCCAGCGCAGCGCCCCCACGATGAACCGGAGGGCTGCGAGTCAGTACGATGCAGACTATACAATCTAAAATAAACAGCATTTATAATCAGAAGAGGAGAGGACGATTCCAGTCCCGCACTTCCCATGGAGACCTGATGGATTTAACAGTTTAGAGCTCCACCCGTCTTCGGTTCACTTACGGATCGAGCACATGTTTAAAGTTACTTCTGTCCAATCAGGTCTCCTCTCGCTGTCCCACTGGCATTTATCCTGCTGGGTCCACATGTCCACGGAAAGTCCATACAACAACCTCAAAACGTCCACACGACATCCACATCATGTCGAAATAACGTCCATTCAACAACCTCATAACGTCCACACAACATCCACATAACGTCCGCACAACATCCACATAACGTCCGCACAACATCCACATAACATCCACACATCATCCATGTAACGTCCTCTCAACATCCACACATCGTTTACGCAACTTTCACATGACATCCATACAACAACCACACAACGTCCATGTAACATCTATACCTCTATGTAACGTCCACACAACATACAACTAACATCTACAGAACATCGTCTATGTAACGTCCTCACAACATCCACAAAATGTCTAAATTACATTCGCACATCCACACGACATCCATACAACATCTTTATGTCTATGCAACGTCCACACGACGTACAAATAACATCTACAGAACATCGTCTATGTAAAGTCCGCACAACATCCACAAAATGTCTAATTAACATTCACACATCCACACGACATCCATACAACATCCATGTAACATCTATACATCAATGTAATGTCCACACAACATTCATGTAACGTTCACACAATCTACAAATAACGTCTACACAATGTACAAATAACGTCTACACAATGTACAAATAACGTCTACACAACGTCCACACAAGATCTACACATCCAAAAGAACGTCCAAATAACATCCACATCCAAATGACATACACACAGCATCCACACAACATACAAATAACATCCACACAACATTCACATTATATAATCATTATAATTTTAAACTCATGTCTTTAAAACCTTTAAAACTTTAGGGTCCGAGATGATGCGCAGCCCCCGGACCTGGGGAAGGGGGTATTTGATATCTTACTCATTTATTTATTTATTTAGAGGGCACATGGTCCAGCCCACATTTCCCAGAATGCTGTGCAATGTAACAATATGTTATATAATCCATCGCCTTGCAGCCTAAACCCTGAGTCAGCACTTTAATGACTGACATTATACCTAATGGTTAAAACGGCAAACACTGCATTTACAGAAGTCCAGCGGTTAGTGTGTGTCATGGTGTCGTACATTATTACACGCCGCCACGCACTTAATGACCTACAGATCTACTGAGCAGGGTGCCGGAACACGTAAGTTTTCAATGTTCACACAAAACTCTAAAGCATCACATTAGTGCTCAGGACAGAACACAGTGGACGTGAGATCACAGAGAGGACGGAGTCAAACAAAGGTACTCTGTGGTATACGATGTATATCCTGTTTGATGTAAATCCTGTTTAGACATCCAGTTTCTGTACACCAAGCTGCTTTAAGAGCCGCGGCCTGATGGAGGTCTAAGGAGCCAGAGCAGATCATCCGAAACTTCAAACACACACGAGAAACATCAAAGTGTGAGTATTTAAAAGTTCTCTTTGATGTCTGTGCTGATAATTGAGAAAAACCATGTGGGGCATTACATTTTGAACAAACCCTCACACAAACGTATATAAATACATGTGACGCGGTGGCGCTGGGGGGAGTGGCCGAGCCGCGGCGCTGATCAGGGTTGATTAGCGCACCTGAAGCGGCTTTACCTCATGACAGTTTCGTGTGTTGCACTCCTGTCTACGGTCCTCATCCTTTCCACCCCGAGACACTGGTGCCGAAACCCGGGATGGATGAAAACGTCACCTGTGAGCTGCGCGGGTATGTTCTCCAGTGGGGGCGCACGCCCTGACCCAGGCTGTCGGCTGTCGTTGAAGGCGAAACGGAGGTGCAAGCGGAGGTTCCATCCGCCGTCGATGGAGTAGACAGATGCCGGGTGGCGTCGCTCATTTCGGCAAAACGGGGAGGCCCAACGCTGGAGAGATGACGTCAGGAGCTCGTGGGCAGACCGATTCGGAGCCGCGTGCATGGAGGCGGGAGGAACATCGATCAGACTCTTCCCTCTCTCCGCGTCAGCTTAAACACACAGTCTCACAGAAAGGGTGACGCGGTGGCGTTGGGGGGGCGTGGCGGAGCCACGGCGCTGATCAGGGTTGAATAGCGCACCTGAAGCGGCTTTGCTTAACGACTGGGTGCCGCCTTATAAGCTGCTTAATTTCACACCGCGGGGGGAGAGAACGCTCAGGATTCTGTATGCAGTCGTGTTGGGTCGGTAAATAAAGCCAGTTCTGTGTGTTGCACTCCTGTCTCCGGTCATCCTTTCCACCCCGCGGATATATATATATATATATATATATACAGAAATCCTTCTAGAGTCCAAAAACAAGGTTTCAAGGTAAATTGAATGCTTTAAATTGCCCCGAATAGTCGATGTTTGGCTGTGTGAGTGAGTGTGGCCAGGGTTAGGTTGGTGCCCTGAAACGTTCTCGCCTGGATGGCATGGGAAACCCCACCACGACCCTAGTACAGGATTAGCATGAATGAATGAATCAGTCTAAAACAACTTTATTATAATTCTTAAATTGTAGATTGGGTCACATTTTATAAACAAGAAGGTTTTCAATTTTAAAATGCTGAATGTGATGACTGATTGTGACAAAGACAACAAAAGATATGCTAGTTAAATGAGGCCGGACTGATCAGACCGGGCACCAGTACCACTATAGAAACTTAAGGGGTTTGGCACAGACTCTCAACCACTCCAAATTATTTGTTGTGACTATATATTTTTGACCAATTAAATGAAACTGGACAATTTCCTACAGCACCTAATGGCACAGTGGTTGAAAATCACTGGTATACAGGGGTTGGACAATGAAACTGTCATTTCAGTGTGGGAGGTTTCATATGGCGTCAGAAGGGGTTCAAAAGTTTTGAGAACTTAAAAACAGAATTTGTTGCACATTTTTTTGTTTGCATTTCTTTTTTTTCGCTCGCACTTCTCTCTATCGCCCCCTCACGTCTAAAAATTTCTCACGTTGGATTTTTGTATTTAGGACCTGTTTTAACGGGTGGGCGGGATCTAGACACTAATTGGCCGCTCCAGAAAAGTCCAGCCCACCCAGCCGTGCTACACATCCGGCGACATCAGTGAATCTGCGCAAAATGTGTTTTGTTTTTGAAAAATGAGTCGAGGGTTTGTTTACTTCTATCAGCTACTTAAATTTTCATTATTTTATTTTCCAGTCCCACTTTTTAAACTGTGTAAATCCACAATTTGTCATAGTGTAGCACGGCTGGGTGGGCTGGACTTTTCTCGAGCAGCCAATTACTGTCTAGATCCCGCCCATCCGTTAAAACGGGTCCTAAATACAAAAATCGAATGTAAGAAATTTTTAGACGAGTGAGCGCAAAAATGAGAAGCGCGAGTGAAAAAATGTGCAACGAAGAAAATTGCTTATAAATTCTGTTTTTGAATTTTAAACCCTTTCTGACGCCATAAAAAACCTCCACAATGCTGACTTTTTTTGTACAGTTCAGCATTCTTTCTTTGGACTGTGATCAGAAATTCCGTTTCTTGTAGACTTGTGGCAAATATCGTTGTTGTTATTTTTAAAACCTGACACTTTGTCCGGCGTCTGGTGGTATACCTCATATGTGCTGGAGGTAAACCACATTTGGAGGACTACAAAGACGCTGGCATTTTTCACACCGCCGTCTCATTTGCCCAAAGCAAACAGTCAGGGGAGCTGGACCATGTCAGGACATTTCACACCCCTTCAGTGAACAAACACTGGCAGACTCTCAGTCAAGCTGAGGTCTTTGAGCCAGTCTGAGAAAGGCAACCTCGGCTTCGTCTCAAGGCAAGCGGTACAGTCCTTACTGGTGAAATCATTGCCCAGGGAACCAAATGTACAACATAGTACAACTTTTCAGCTTGACTACGTTTAGGCACAAGCTTCAGCTCCAGTACAGGGTTTTATTTTATCTTCATTCACAATGTGAGATCCATGAACATCAGATTTCATGGGATGGAGAAACTGTAGAACCCTGATGGATCAACCTGACACAGATTGGAACTGCGATTGAGACCTTACATTTAGACATTTAGTTATTTAGCAGACGACTTACAAGTATCCCAACTTCGTTGGGATCAGAACACAGGGTTGATACAGGACCCTGGAGTAATGAGGGTTAAGGGCCTTGCTCAAGGACCCACATTGGTAACTTCACTGGGCCTGAGATTTGAACCCCCAACCTTCTGATTGATAGTCAAACCCCCTAAACACTGAGCTACCCCTCCCTGCCAATCTAATACTAGTAACTCGAGAAGGTTTTGACTTGTTTACATCCTTACATTTTATAATACGCTTATAAGTTTTGCTTTTTAATTCCGGGAGCATTTGATAAACAGATGACCCTTGGTTGAGCTATGGGATCATGGTAGCTCATTCTAGCAATTCGGAAAGTTATGCAATTCGAATGGCGAGTCCACCAATAGTTCCTGAAGTGGGCCCTTCAGCTAGGTTCCTAATCCGTTTGTTTTCTGCATTATGGCTGACCCCACGCCAACCACACACAAGTTCCATGATGTTACCAGTCTAGTTTGCTCAATTGTCCATCTCCTCCACTTACCATATACATGGACTTAGTAGCTTTACAACTAGACTGTCGTCCATCTGTTTTCTTGTCAGTCTCTTATTGTTTCTCTGTCCTCTACTGGTCAAAACCATCACAGAACAAGTATGATTTGGGTGGTGTATTGTTGGTTCTGCAGTGACACTGATGCAGTAAGGGGTTTTAGTGCAGCAGTGTATAGGAATGGGAATAATACCTGCTCTGTGGTGGTACTAATGGGGTCCTGACCATTGGAGAACAGACTAAAGGGGACGTACACAGTATGTACTGTAGTCCATAAACAGATGGATTATAGTCTGTAATTGTATAACTAGTGGAACTGATAACATGAACCAAAAGTGGAGCAAAACGGGGGCGTGTCCAAACTTTTGACTGGGGCTGTCCTTATTAATAGCTGTGGACACAAGGTTCCGCAAAATGATGTAATGTGACATTGTGGGTTTCTTATGGTACATCACGATACACTATTCGCATGACACTCCATCATTAGGAAGTCCGAATCTCATGCTGCTGTATCGACTCTCTCTGATATTAATACTGGTCCTTACAATAACGGACAGAGGAACCAAATCGTACTAATATACAACACGCTTAGTGTCCGATGACAGAACGTATTCACAGAATGAAACACAGTAATGTTTTGAACATGATACCTTTTAAATTTGATACATGCCTAAGTGCTATGATCAATGTCTACACAAACCTTATATAACAGCATATCTTATAAAAAGAGTGAACGTGAGTTTCCCACACAAATTCAGACCACTGGACAGGTTGTGCTAGTCATCCACTAATCCTTCATTAGTGCTGACAAGATGTCATAAGCTTGTGTTACCTGAAGGCCTCAATTCGATTCCTGGTCCCACCAAGTACTATGGTTGGAGTGTTCTTGGGAAAGGCACCCAACACCAGTTGCTTCCCGGGTGCAGTATACACTTCACTTAATGTGTGTGTTTCACAGCGTGAAATGTGGAGGACACGTTCTTCTATAGACAAAATGGAGCCCTTTATCTTTAGATGCTGTCTATAGAAAGTTTGTAGCTGAACTAAAGACTTAGAGGAAGTTAGTGTGTATAAATATATAAGCCTTTCAGTTAATACTCCAAGCTCACTTACTAGTACAAAGTGCACACTTCCTAGCACATGTTCTCAAGCTTAACATGAACAGACTACACGGTTCAAATGGCATTAAAAGAAAAACAAAATACAAATTTGGGTTTCTTTCCCTAAAGGCAAGATGTAAGAATATGTTGAACTGTGACAACAGACGCAGTTTGAAAAACAGGGCCACCGCAATTCGTTGACGCTTAAAATACATTGATGCCAATATTTTAAGGTGACACTTAAGTCACTTGTGTAGTCCATTTCGATTCCTAAAATGCTTTCAACTGACGTTACAATGAATATCTGTCATTGGTCAGAGAATCACTCAAAAAATAAAAACAAATCGTGGCTGTAGTAACTTCAAACACATTCGTTATTTAAAATTGGCTGAAAACCAAAAGGTTATTTGTGCAAGTCTTCAATGGCATATCATGGCAGCACCAGTCCTGATGCTCAAACCCCTTAAAAGTTTCTATTTGAGATATCTAATTAAAAGAGAATTTTTCATTTAGTAAGTAACCATTTGAGTAAATGTTTAGATTAGATCCTGAGCTTATTGTGTCGTTAAAAGCTAATTTTATTGTGTATGGAATGTCATACATAACAAATATAGTTTTCAACAAATAGATTGGAATTGCCACTTTGAAAGAGGCTTGCACTTTGTCTAATATGGAGAACTTCATATTAATAAAGGGTTTAATAGAAATATAGAGGGTTTTTTTTGCAAGTTACTTGACTGTTTTAATAATACCTTTTTGTTTGGTTACTATGCTGGAGAGCAAAACTTTGCTGTTTGTTGTCAAAATAAAATGTACATGAGATTTAGGCACAGACATACTTCAGTTCTTTTCTTTGGAAGATGTTTAGACCAGTCGACTAATCGATAGTTGAATCGCTAAAAGAAATTGTGGTTATAGTGGCAGCCCTACCACCAAGTACTACAACTGAAGTGCCCTTGGGCAAGGCAACTAACCCCAATTGCCATATACAAGGCTGCCCACTGCTTCAGGCATGTGTGTTCACTTCACTCAGTGTGTATATGTGTGTGTTTCACTGCAGGCATAGGTTAACTGTGGAAGACCAATCCCTCTACAGGCAAAACAGATCACCTTATATTTAGATACTGTCTATGGGATGCTTGTGGCTGGACATTTCAGGGTGTGCAGCCTAATCCACATCCACCACCCAAAGATCATCTGTTCTGTGTGGGGAGGGGGTCCTGTCCCAAATATAGAGTATTAAAGAGATGATGCACTACATCAATATTGTAATTGGAGCTGATTGGATGGACAATGAGTGTAGACACAAGAAGGTATATGTAATGCAGGGGGTTATATTCTAAGCTCACTTACTAGTGAAGTACAAAGTGTACACTACCTCACGTGCGCACTACCTTGTCTAGTACATTTTCTCGAGCTCAACATGGACGGACTACACGTATTCAAATGGCGGTTAAACTCCAACAAAGATACAAATGATGGCTTTCCCTCCCTAAAGACAAGACGTAACGCTCATAAGGTGTCGAACCGCGACGACAGACAGTTGCTGAACTGAACTTGACAGCTCAGCGGTTCGAACGGTTTTGCTAAACCATCACAACGTTATCATCAGAATGCAGACGGGGTAACGCGGTTTAACCTCAATAAGACAAAATGCCCAAACCACGAAAATACCTTTAACTCAACAATGCAATTGAGAATAAACACAAATCCCGAAAATACATAAGATACACACGACCGGCAGCGGCAAGTAATGACGCAAAGGCTGTGTCTCCAACCGCTTCCCTCTATGCTCCCTCAAAACACCGCACAGAGGCTTCCAGTGAGCCATCTGGGGCACTATTAAGTGAAGCAGTGCGCGGTTTGAGACGCGGCCGCTCGGTAGGACACGTTTGTGTGCATGGGGAGTAAGATAGAAACATACCCAGCAGCACCTGAGCCAAGAATCACCTTAAAGCCATGATAAACCGAGTCCTGGCCGTTCGGGGGAGCACGCCGCCGGTGGAGACAACAAGGAACGTCCGAGAAGATCTAAAGGGAGCTGTAGAAGAGGAGAACATGCACCATAACTGCGTGCTAGCGCAATTTTGACTGAGCGCGCACCGTGTGGCTTTGACTGCCCTAAACTGGCTGAGAGTAACCCCCGTGGAAGTGACGTACAGGAAATGAGGTCATTCACAACGCTGGAACCAGAGGGCGGTTATGATGTACAACGTGCAACTATGGCGGCTGCATGCAAATCGCTTCAGTTGAGTGAGAAAATAAAGCTTAAAGCATCCTCGTGCGTTAGTATTTATAATGTGCCCCACCCCCTTTATGTTCAAAATTACAGCCTCCATTTTTCTTACTTGGATTTTAAAGTGAAAACTGTATTTTGCCTGACTTTGGAATCTGTCCTCCAAAAGTTCAAGTCATCTTCTTTCACCTTTTAATATTTTCTTTATTCAGGGTGATGAACTCACATATTGGACTTGGTTAAGTGTTTTATGCCGGTCACCCTCTACTGCGCTTGGGACACAGACTATAGGGACTAGTGTTGGGTCATTTAGCGGACGCTTTTATCCAAAGTGACTTACAAGTATCCCTCTTAATATTTGGGGTCAGAACACAGGGGTACATACAGAATCCCTGGAGCAATGAGGGTTAAGGGCCTTGCTCAAAGGCCCACATTGGTAACTTCAGTGGTCCTGGGATTTGAACCCACAACCTTTGGATTGCTAGCCCAGCACCCAAACCACTGCGCTACCTCACCATGCATTTCAGAACACAGAGCACTGTAACTATAAGTGCTTCTAATTAGCATTGCAATAACGTGCTACATATCAAAATGTAGTAAAATAGTTCTTCGGACTAATGGTACAGACCCTATGACCTAATTTTGAAAATTTGCAGGTGATATATTGTTCTGCACTAGAGCCATTATTGGGTATTTAAATCCCTGGGAGGTTGGTCTGAACTAAATCAAAATGATCTGGGTGGTTCAAGTTAAGTAAGGGTCAAAAGTTTGGGAATTCTAATCTCTATATAAAAAGGAAAGCCTCATAGACTCATGGCTAACTCTCCCACTTCTGGAATACCTACAAGTTTGAAATTTGGTCTTGTAATTCCCTATAATGTCCTTTGGAAAAAGAGCTTCTCACTTTCCAAAATTTGATGGTTTGGTCGGTATATGGTTTGATAAACGCAAGACCCCTCCAATGTCACATCAGTCTTATAAAAAGCTGAAACTTAGCACCATGAATACCAAACAGGTTCTTGCCTTCCCATGTTCAATTGTTGGTTTGCCATCGCTATCGAACGAACGAACAACTTAGATGGACTTGGGTCTTTGCGAGTACCTACAAAGCTGAAACTTTGCTCCGTCATTCCCTATTGTAATTCCCTATTGTAACCGCATAGTAATCATAGTCACACTTCACACTATATTTATTCTACATATTTATTTTAGATATTTAAGTGCCACAGACCTCACTCTAAAATAATATGTTCATTTAAAAAATATAAACCTCAAAGCCATCACTCAATCAAAAACAATTGCCTTTCAACATTTACATTATCAGGTTCTTCCCGTAGCACAGCACTGATATTCCACTAGTTAATAAATAAAATACATATAATTTATATGCAATGTACATTTACATTATGCCAACTCTTATCCAAAGCGACTTGCAAATAAGAGAACACCACAAGTCAATAGTTTAAGGGAAAAAACAGCTACACTGTAGTATATAATGAAACCTGATCACTATCCAATCTGGTATTTAATTTTTTTTTTTTTTTTTTGGTAGTCTACAAAATTACAATAATTATTTTTTTTTACTGAGCACATTTTTTCTTTGTTAAATTATATATATATTTTTAGATTTCTACTTTTCCAGTTTGTAAAAAAAAAAAAAGTTGCTTCCTGGGCGCTGTATACAGGGCTGCGTGCTGCTCTGGGCATGTGTGCTCACTACACTGTGTGTTATATGTGTGTGTTTTTATCTGCATGGATGGGTTAAATGTGAAGGACAGATTCCTCTGTGTAAGTACAGAAGGCAAAATAAATTACTTTTTTATGACTAACATTACAACAGAAAGCACTAATAAAGCATATACAGTATTTGCTAGACGTTTAGCCTTTACTAACGCTACTACAACTACTTACTATCTAGTGTTAATGAAATTCAACCTTAGTGTATATCTGTCTATAATAAGGGCGTCCAAAGTTTTCGCAAAGAAGCCAAATTTGATGAAAGTAAAAATGCCTGGGGGCGAAAAGTTTCTTTGATATTTTTTTACCCCACAAGTTATATAAAAATACATACTGTTTTTTTTTTTTTTTTTTTAAATGGCAACTCTAAAGATGCAATTCTTTCATATCTGAACAGTTACATAACATTGTGCAAACTGTATAAAATACCTTACATTCAAGGTGTTTTAAATTGAACTTAAATTCAGTGTCAAGCGGCTCCTCGGTCATGTTCATGTCATTAACACCGCTTAAAAAAATCACTACCCATGTAAGATCCTTCAGTGCAAGCCATAAATAACAGATGAGACTGACGTTGTGGGCCGTATGAAATCTGACAACGGGCCGTGATTGGCCCATGGGCCGGACTTTGAACATGCCTGGTCTATAAAATACATTACATAATCGATAACATAATCAAGCTCCATCATCATTAGAATTATATTTTTAGTCTTAATGCCAAATTTTAACAGCGTTATATTTATGTGTTCATTTTCATTTAAAAGCTTTACATTCTGAATACAAATGTATAAAATGCCTTTCATTCAATCAAACATAATTCCTAGACTTTTTTTCAAGAGTGACAAGCCACACTGCTCTCCAGGCTGAAAATTTGAGCATGCTGCCTCTGGCATCACCCAATCATCGATGTCCCAGTGAGTAAAATGAAAGTGTGTGTATGCCAATGAATCTGACAGAGGTAAAATAAGTAGCGACAAAGTCAAGAACCAGAAGTAGTAAAGTAAAAGTTTAAAATCTTTTGGAACAGAAACATGCTTAAAAGTTATAGTGAGGGCCGTGCAGCAGAAATCTAACACTGTACGTGATGTAGTGTGAATTTATTCATCCATTCATCGTCCGCTTAATCCTCTACTTGGGTCACAGAGGGTTTCCCTATGCCCATCCAGGGGAAAAAGTTATGGACGCTGTGCAGATACACCCAGTACAGGTCCAATCTATCACTGGAGACACACTCACTCACACACCAAGACTACATGGGACAATTTAGAGCAGTCAATGTACCTTAAATTCATGTTTTTGGACTGTAGGAAAAAAAGCTGAGAACCAAGAGGAATTCCATGCAGACACAGAGAGCACACGGAGACTCCAAGGAAACATGGATCACCAGTGCTAGGGGGCAAACGGGTCAACCACTAAGCCTGCCCATGTACTCTGGATTTATTCCAAAAAAAGTTTTAAATATTTATTCATTCATTCATTTTATTTCACTTAATCCTCTGTTGTTTTGGGCACTGGGCAGATACACCCATCACAGGGTGCCAATTTATCATTGGGTTCACATTCATAAAGACACACTATACATGGGGCAATTTAAAGCAGCCAATTAAAACAGATTTTAAAAGTAGTGGCTGTACAAACTAGCACTGAGAAAAAAAAGTCATGATGTATATCTCATACTGTATATGTAATGATGTTCAAAGATGATTTTTTTTTTCCGCAGATGTAATTGTCATGATTATATGTAGCTGAAAAGTTTTTGTTAAAAGTAAGAATAAATATTGCTGATGCTGAAATGGCAGTGTTCATCACTAGAGGAAAGTGGATGGCTATAGGTGTAATAGTGGAACCTTGCTCTTTAGGTTTTCAAATGTATTAAGAAAAAGTGAAAATTTGAGAACCTGATTAAAGTTTGGGTTCAAAAAAGGATTAAGTGTCTGTATCTTCACCTTTTTTGTGTTCTTCTAAAAACCCATTTAATGTTGTTTGCTTCATGCGAATATGGACCTCAATTGTCTTCCTAAAAACAACTTGAAATGCTATTGCAACATTAGAAATACGGTTATTATAATTAATGTAGAGATTCAGAATAAAAATATAAAGATGATTCTATTGATATGTAATCAATTACATAAATAATCACTAAAATGTCTCTAATAGTATTGGCAACCTAATGCTTGGTTTGTCATTAATAATCCATGAGTGCATGTTTCGGTTTCATTACACATCAGTATTGGGTTCCTAATTGTGTTTAAGCTTCTCTTATTTGTGGTTAAGTGCAGACTCATTGATTGAAACCAATCAAAGCGCTGGTATTGAGGATGAACCCACAAGCTGCTGATATTGTGATCGAATGCATTAAGATGCTCAAAAGTCTTAAAAGTGTAACTTTTTAATCCATATTTGTACACTCATTAATGTCTTTGATCTTAGTTTTACTAACAGATTAAAATTACAAAACTTCACAATTAAGATGTTTGCGAATCAGATATGAGATGAGGATGAAATGGTAGTTTCCTAAAACCAAATATTTTTGAGATTTTTGTTAAAATCAGTTTTAAAATTTGTAAAATTATTTTTCTGAGGATGACTGTAGATTTGACTTCAAATGCATTAAGAAAAAATATGTTAAATCATTTATTACTATTTTATGATTTTTATTTACAATTTTTGGGGTTGAATCTGAATGCCTTTTTAATGTGTTTTAATGCTCATCATTTATTCATTCATTACCTTCGGCTTATTCCTTTATGAGGGTCACAGTGAGGTTCCCCATGCCCATCCATGGGGAGAACGTCTTGGGCACTGGGCAGATACACCCAGAAAAGGGCACCAATCCATCGCTGGGTACACACTCACAAACACAGAGACTGAAAGAGCCAATTTGAGGAAGCCAATTTAACTTGAATCCATGTTCTTGGACTGTGGGAGAAAACCGGAGACCCCGGAGGAAACCCATGCAGACACGGAGAGAGCATGGAAACTCGAACCGCTGAGAGGCGAACTTGCTAACCACTAAGCCCCGGTGCCCCCACCTCAAAAATCTAAAAGTCAAAATGAACATGTTAATGCGTTTAATACATTTTTTATTTTGGTTGCATTATTAAGATTTAATTGGTTTTGTTTCCTTCCTATGATCTGCTTTAAATGCATGTCTGAGTACACTGTAGCTGCCAGTGACTCATGTTGGCGAGTGTAAACATGCGCTTTTAAAAATTCAAGCTTATCGAGAATCCATAATGTGCAGCTAGCTTGATTACAGCTGTAGAAGATGACCCATGACTTGTGTGCTGTCAAACCAGAACCATGCAGATCAAAAGATGAAAGATGTGTGAGTCTTATGCATGTGCTGTTAGTGCGTTACTCAGTAATCAGATGAATATGAAGTAAGACTGTATAGAAAAACAAGTTGCATGGCCAAAAAAAACCGAGACGATTTTAAAAATGTTCCATTTGTATCCATCATTAGAACCTTTTTGCTTTAAAGAAAACTGAACAAACAATGATTATTTACAGAGAAATGTCCAATTATCTCATATCATCTTACGCTTAATCACCTAATAAGGTCACAGGCACGTCCAGGAGACAATTCGAGGGCTGGGTACCAATCCATTGCTGGGCACACACTCACTTAGACTCACACACTATGTAGGGGAGAACTGGGAGTACATGGAAACTTCCCCTAAAATTAAGATTTAAACCTATGTCGGCCAGCAATCGTTTATCCATCCATTACCCATCTACTAGGGTCACGGTGGGGTTCCCCACGCCCATCCGGCAGAGAACATCTAGGGTGCTGAGCAGATACACCCTGGACAAGGCGCCAATCCATTGCCGGGCACACACATACTCACACATCCACACACACACGGAAATTTAGAGGCAATTATTTATACTTCTTAAATTAATCGCCAACTAAAACATACATCAATAAATAAGTAGTTAAACAAATTAAAATTCCAAATATAAATATGGTTATAAATACATCATGGTAATGTAAAATGTTAGTCATTATTAAAATAAATATTTTTCTATGTGGCAAATATGTATATACTGATACAACTGGCGCATAGATAAATGGAGCACCATGTGTTTGATGGAACCAGTGACAATAGGTTTGCTAATTTAAATCTCTGCCACCCCCAACACTGTCAGTTTCTTTATGCCCTGCCACACAGATTACAGTGAAAGCATTTAAAATGATCAAAATATAACATTGTTGCCACTATTAACTAGTTCCAGTTTTAAATAAAGCAGGTGAGAACGTGTTATACATTATCTCGAGTGTAATTAAAGTCTAGCGCTGATCACAGTCTGCTCCACTCACACTTTATTTATACATTACTATTTTAGTTTCAGTGCATGTACTTTGAGTGTTAATTTTATTTTGCACCGTTGTGGTTGACACAGTGTCATTGAAATAATGATTTGAGCAATTTAATGCACAAATTATGGGCTATGTACTAACCTATAAGTGTCGAAATGTAAGTGTATGTGAGGAAGAGCAAGAGAGAGAGAGAGAGAGAGTGTGGAAAGAGAGAGAGGGAGAGAGAGAGAGAAATAACCACACTCAATTTGTGCTTATTTTGCCGAGACAGGGCACATGGTGAAGAAGGAACAATCAATAAACTAATTTCAAAGTTTCTAGAAAGTTCATAACTTCCAAGCAGCACAAGTAATGGGCATTTAATCCATTAATTGGCCCAGTATGTCTCACTCAAGAAGCATAGGTTTGAGTGACACACATCTGGGAAATAATGTCAAATGGTATGCATTGTGCAGTGTCTTGAAGTGCTCTCCATCTTCACGCTTGTTCTTTCTTCAATTACTAAGCGCCAGTTTAGCTATAACACCCACAGTGTCAATGTGTGTATACGACAGGAGATTTCAGTATGGCAGGAGTGGAGATGTAGGCGGTGCTTTATATGGTGTTCATACGCAGGGTGAAGTTAAGATACACCAATATATCCGAGCATCTTAAACAGATTAAGAGGTATTTTAAAGCAATGGAAAATATATAGTGTTCAATGTAAGTTTCTCTCATCATCTTCCAATAATCCTCAACTGGGATCACGGGGGGTGGGGCGCATGAGGATGTTTTTGGCATTTGGAGGTACACCAAGGACAGGGCACCAATCTAGTGCTGGGGACACACTCATTCAACATATAGGGGTGAATTTTCAATAGGGGAAATTAGGAGCTGCCAAATCACCTTGAGTCCATGTTTTTGGACTGTGGAAAGAAATTGGAGGATGCAGAGAAAACCTACATGGATTCGAACCTGGCAGAAGTACTATACTTCAACAAATTTAGTATATGGGCACCAGTTTAAGTACCAATAAAACGATTGGTAACTGTTTTGAAAAAAAATGTAAATTGTTATTCTTTTAAAGAATGCACCGGGAAGTCTTGGAATTGTAAACAAAATAATATCTATACATATAAATGCCAAAGCTCTGACTGACTTACACACTCATCACTAATTCTCCCACTTCCCCAGTACCTACAAGGTACCATCATATGCTTGGAAAAAACATAGAACTTTTTAACTTCCTAAGTTCAATGGTCTATTTAATATCGCCATCAAAAGCAATAACCCACCCCCCCCCCCCCCCATCTTCATATCAGGTTCTTCACGTGTACCTACAGGTCTCATACTTGGCCCCTTCATTCCATATTATGTCCTTGAAAAAAAAAAAAGATCAACTGCTTCCACTTTCCTGAATTTGATGTTTAATATCGGCATTGATCGCAATAACCCTCCAGTGTCACATCAAGATACTGAGTATCCTTGAAATGCCTTGGAAAAGCGGCTTCTCGCTTTCCTTTGTTCAAATGTTCATTCACCATTACCATTGAACGCAACACCTCAGATGGATTGGGTTCTTTGCAAGTATTTTAATTGTCAACACCCTCACTCTATAATTATATGTTCATTTTCAATATAGAGTCTCCAAAACTATTTGCATTTTAACTTTCATTTTGTAATCAAGCTCTCCACTGTAGTGAAGCATGGTATTCCGCTAGTCAATAATAATAAAGCAACTACCACATACATTAGCTATACAATTTATTTTATGATTGGTTCTATTTCACCAAATGGAGTTTGGGTTGTTGAGTCAGTAGAGTGTTCCTGTGTTGATCTAAAACACACTAAAACCATTTGTCCATCCATTATCCTTCGCTTATTCCTCCACTAGAGTCGCAGAGGGGTTCCCCATGCCCATCCAGTGGAGAACATCTTGGGCGCTAGGCAGATACACTCAGGACAGGGCGCCAACCTATCGCTTGGCACACGAACACTCACTCGCGCGCACACACTACACGGAGCAAATTAGAGAATTCGATTTACCTGGAATCTATGTTTTTTGGAATGTGGGAGGAAATCAGAGAACCCAGAGGAAACCAACGCAGACACGGTAAGAACGTGGAAACTCCACCCAGATTGGGATTCGAACCTGGAATCCCCAGCGCTGAGAGTCGAATGAACTAATCACTCAGCCACTGTGCCGCCCGCATTTTACTTTCATTATCAATGTAATAATTGTTTACTACAATTTACTTATATTAAAGTGTTTTTTTTTTTTGTTTTTTTTTTTTTAGAGGGGGGGGGCCGGTGGC
>JAOUQT010072933.1:0-10230 GCA_025769995.1 Xyliphius kryptos
CGATAGATTGTTGACTGAGGTGCAATCTTTCTAGCTGCGATACTCTTCCCTGTTAGGCCATTTTTGTGCAGTGCAATAATGACTGCACGTGTTTCTTTAGAGATAACCATGGTCAACAGAAAAGAAACAATGATGCCAAGCACCAGCCTCCTTTCAAATTGTCTAGTGGTGTCATTCTTTCTTAATCAAGACAGATTGAACGCCAGCGCTGTCCTCATCAACACCCACACCTGTGTTAATGGAGCAATCACTGAAACGATGTTAGCTGGTCCTTTTAACCTCCTAAAACCCGAACTTTCGGCATAGCATGCGTTTTTGTCCACGCATGTGGATGCCAGGTCCTAGGAGGTTAAGGCAGGGTTGCAATGAATTTAAAATGTGTTTTGGGGTTAAAGTTCATTTTCTAGGCAAATATTAACTTTTGCTGTTAAGATGATCACTCTTTATAACATTCTGGAGTATATGCAAATTGCCATTATAAAAACTAAAGCAGTAGACTTAGTAAAAAATAATATTTGTATCATTCTTAAAACTTTTGGCCATGACTGTACAATATACATTTGATTGTTAGCTATCTAGAATTAACTATTTGCTAACGTACTTATAACTTATAAAAGTGAAATAAAGCACAACTGATCCTGGTAATCAATCAGGATATAAAATCACAAGATGGACATTTGGACTTTTGTTGTTCTGACTTTCCTGCCTGCACTTGTTCAAAGCAGCTCTGAATACTACCCTGTTGCGCACCCTTTTTGGGGGTGGGGGAATGTCAGGTGCTGTCTGCACCTGACTCTCTGTCTATGCACCGCCCCAGTTAATTAGCTCGTTCTTGTTTATTTCTTAATTAACTGAGATTGTTTATTGTTTTTTTGTGTGCTTAGTTCCTATGTACCTTATTTAAGCCTGTGTTTCCATTTGTCTCATGCACGTATTTGTTTTTGTCACACGTTGTCTTGCTTCCCTGTTTTTTGCTGATTAAGAAATAAATGCTTATTTCTCCTCTAACTGGCATCCTGTCTTCTCCTGGCATGCAGGCGCTTCCTCACGGGAAGCAGGTTATTTCATCGAGTTGTCCTCACTTCAAAGACTACACTAAGCTGGATATTGCCTTGTGTTTTTCTTAGTTTAGGTCTATATCTGTTATGGTCATTTGTTAGTTTGATACCTCATGGGCTGATTAGTTTCCAGCCCTTTAATGCCTTGGCTCTATTTAATGAAGTCTTTGAAACCGCTGCTTCTACTGGCCTTTTTACCTGGAAAGCAATGCTGTAACATCCTAAAGGAATAACATAATTCTTTTACAATTTTTTTTATAATTGTATATATATATTTTATTTATAGATATTTTGTATTATTTGTCTCCTAAAATACACGCTTTGTAATCCACATCACATTGTGAATTTTCTTCATGCATTCCAGTATCTAATGATCAAAAATTTTAAAGATTGTGTTTTTCCTTTAAGTGTAATTCTAGGTTTTGTTTATGTTCTCTTTTAGGTACTGTTGCAATGATGCTGATTAAAAGGAAAGAAGAAAACTGGACACTTAAAATGCTTCACCTAATTTTTGTGACTGCAGAATTGTTGACAATTTCTGTACAAGCAGTACCAAGCTTACTGGAGTTACAGCTGGATGAAGAGCAGCCTGCTGGAACAATAGTGGGTGACATAAGTACTGGGTTACCACCTGGAGAAACTGCATCTCTTTACTTCATCTCTGATCATGAAGGAACTGGTGTTGGAAGCGATCTTGATATTGATGAAACTACTGGTATAATTAAAACAGCTCGGCAACTGGACCGAGAAGAGAGAGCTCATTACAGCTTTATAGCAGTCTCCATTACTGGCCTCACAGTAAAGGTGTCTATTACTGTAAATGATATTAATGATCATGCACCACAATTCCACCAAAAAAAATCTTTTTTAAAGATCCCTGAACAGACTGCAGTAGGGACTAAATTCTCACTGGACCCAGCAACTGATGCAGATAAAGACCAGCTCAGCACTCAGGGATATTCCATTAAAGAAGGCAATGTGGGGCAAGTGTTCAGACTGGAGACCAAAAGATCAGCAAATAAGGTCCTTTACCTTGACCTAGTGGTTAATGGTGTCTTGGACCGCGAGAAAAGAGCTTCTTATTCTTTAGTTCTAGAAGCGTTTGATGGTGGCACTCCCAGAAAAACAGGTCAAATGACTATTGATATAATAGTGCAGGATATAAATGACCATGCACCTGTTTTTAATCAAAGCAGATACCATGCAATTATCTCTGAAAGTATTTCTCAGGGTAGTAATATTCTCCAAGTATTTGCCTCAGATTCAGATGAAGGTGACAATGGGCTTGTGCTTTATGAAATTAACCGACGACAAAGCGATCCTGAAAGATACTTTGTTATTGACTCTCGTTCTGGAATCATCACACTGAACAAGCCCTTAGACTATGAAGTTAAGAAAGTCCATGAGATTGTAGTGCAAGCCAGAGACAATGCTAGCCATCCAGAGATCACAAATGCCTTTGTAACTATTCATGTCCGTGACTACAATGATAATCAACCCACAATGACAATCATCTTTCTAAGTGAGGATGGGTCACCTCGAATATCTGAGGGCGCCCAACCTGGGCAGTATGTTGCTCGTATTTCTGTCTCAGACCCTGATTATGGTGAATATTCTAATGTCAATGTCTCATTGGAAGGTGGGGATGGTAAGTTTGCCCTTACTACAAAGGACAGCATCATCTATCTTATCTGTGTGGACAAGATTCTTGATCGTGAAGAGAGAGACTCATACCAGTTGAGGGTCATGGCTACAGATTCAGGAACCCCTCCACTTCAAGCAGAGTCATCTTTTACTATTCATGTCACAGACATCAATGACAACCCTCCATTATTTGATCAGCAGGCATATAAACAGACTATTTCAGAGGTTGTTTATCCAGGTAGCTTTGTGCTGCAGGTAACGGCCAGAGACAAAGACCAAGGCCCAAATGGTGACGTTCGCTACAGCATCCTTCCCAACCAGGGAACACATTCTGAATGGTTCAATATTGATCCTTTAACTGGTATTATTACCACAGCTACTCAGCTAGATTACGAGACCAACCCCAGCCCAAGTATCAAGATTATTGCGACTGATGATGGGAACCCCCCTATGTCCTCTACTGCCCTAGTGGAAATCAGTCTGCAGGATATTAATGACCACAAGCCTATTTTTGGAAATAGCATTTATAATGTGTCGATTAAGGAGAACACAGCAGCGGGCACCTGCTTTCTTGAGGTAAGATTTACATTTAAAAAGACTTTTTTTAATTAATAGGAAATCTACCATTTAATGGTGTTACATAGTAAAGTGATAAGGTGGTATCTTTTGCCAAAAGTGTTTACACAAAGAAAATTTTTTCCTTCACATTTTACCTGTCTGCTCATTAAACACATATTTACACTTGGCCTTTTTGGCACTATGGTCACTTTAAAACATTCTTTATTTAACACTTTCTCACTTTGGAACACTACTTTTTAACAGTTAACACTTTACATACATACATACATACATACATACATACATACATACATACATACATACATACATGCATACATACATACATGCATACACACAGCAACCTTGCACACTATATTCATACATTCTAACTTAAATTACTGCACTGAATGCACCATGCTTTTACTATATTTTACGTATCTATCTACCTACCTTTAATACACTGTCACATCAAATCAGGAAAGAATATACTGTTTTTCTCTACTGTTACTAAATTACCAATGCAATAAATGTATCTGATGGGGAATGAAGATGTGTGCAGTGGCTATTTTGTTAATAGTTAAGTAATTTATTGTATGCGGCTATAATTCTATTTATATGGTTGTGCATTAAAATATGGGTTCTATATTTGAAACAAAGTTCAATTTAGTCCAATATCAATAATACCAATAATCTCACAAAGTAGAAAAAATACAGTTTAGGCCCACAGTACATGGAAATATGTCATGTATTTCTATATGTCGAAAATATTTCTTGTTTTTTGACATAACTTTACACTATCTTTAGATCTGACGTCATGTGACGCTCCACCAATACTTATTTTTTTTACTGTTTCAAAATAGGTTTTATTTAGCCCATTATGGTCCACAAAGCCTGAAGAACCAAACAGGATACTTAGATTATTCACATGATTGTTTTAGCCATACCAGCACTATAGCCACATGGGTGTGCAGAGTACAAAATAATTTATGGTTTCTGGTTCTGATCTGGACATGGAACATGTATGTGCAGCTATGCTTGACAGTCATATTTAAAATAATTTGTTCATTCATTCATTATATTTGAATAACAGCTGTTATGTATCCTGTACAAGCCCACAGTAGAGTATGTTCTCTTCTCTCCTCAAAAACCAGTTTGTGTCAGAGATATAATTGCATCTACCATGTGTGCAAACACAACATTAGTGTTTGAGGGTGTGGTAGCTCAATGGTTAGGGTGTTGGACTAGGAATCTAAGGGTTGCAGGTTCAAATCCTCGGTTCACTGAAGTTACCAACGTGGGTCCTTGAGCAAGACCCTTAACCCTCATTGCCTCGTGTTCTGACCCCAACTATTAAGTGGAAAACTTGTAAGTTGATAAAATCGTCGGCTAAATGACCAAATGTATGTAAGCTTCTAAAAGATACTTTCCTCATTTTTCTCCCATCTTTTTGTTTATCCATGTAAGTCAAACCTACATAAAATAAACCCTAGGGCTTGACAATGAAAGAACATATCAGAGAAAATATTATCAAAATCATTTTAATCCTTCTTGTAATGCTTTCATATAAGCATTTATAATTTGTGGTAGATATGTTTTTAAATTTTGATGATTTATACAGAAGAAAACATATTTTTACATTTTATTTGAAGTGTTATTACGGTGGCTTAGTGGTTAGCACATTCACCTCTCAGCGCTGGGGATTCCGGGTTTGAATTCCAATCTGGGTAGAGTTTCCATGTATTCACCGTGTCTGCTTGGGTTTCCTCTGGGTTCTCAGTTTCTTTCCACATCCCAAAAAACATAGATTCAAGGTAAATTGAATGCTCTAAATTGCCCTGTATAGTGTGTGTATGAGTGTGTGTGAGTGGGTACCCAGCTAAGGATTGGCGCCCTGTCCTGGGTGTTACCTCAATGCCTAAATTAACTAAATTAGCAACGTGATGCTATTCTCTTCCCTTAGCCACAACTCAGTTTAATTTATTTCTTTCATATAATGTTTTTTGACAACAAGAATTAGATTGGGTGTGCTTAAGGTTCAGAAGTTCTCATATTTCCAATCTTTCATTTGTTAATTATTTGAGCATTTAGAATTAGGTGTTAAAACATCTTCTAACATTCATTATCTGAATACAGGCATGAAAAGAAGGTAAAGTTTACAAAGAGTATTTTTGCTGTAATGCTGTAATTGCTGGCTGTTGCTGTAATGTTATATCTGGCAAATTCTCCACCTGTCACACACACTGTAATCTTCAGTCATTTTTTTCCTAAATCCACATGAGATGTGTAATCATATTTAATAAATTGAAGCCAACATACACATCTGGATGAGTGCTTGTGGATGAAGCTTTTTGGTAACATAAGATTCCTGTATCATAAGATCTGGCCTTCAGGGAGGTCATGTTGAAATGTGCCCTGGCAAAATATTAGCCATGCTGTGGCTACCTTTTCTCACGAACTACAGCATGCAAGATTAGAAGGCACAAACCTTTTTTTTGTTGTCCAGCTGAGTTCATTGTATGCCCGTGGGGGTGAAGGGGGGTTGTCGGCAATAGCTGCACCATTTTCATCAGCGGGCGATAAAAATTTTATTTTTTTTTGTGTCATTTACTTATTTTGTGCAGGGTGTGTACAGTCTCTAGGGTAAATATCTTGGCATATGCTTAGTAGTAAAAGTAGCTTGCCTGCTGGGTTATGAGGTCACATGTGCATTGTTTATTAATTTAATGTTATGCATGGTATGTAGATTGTACACATGGCCTGATTTATTTTACATTGCTTTTAATATATTTATTTAAATAAACTGTTATTTGTCTCTAGCGGTTTTCTGCTGTGTGGTTTGGTTAGGCATGGCCACATTTTTGCAGCAGGCTCTACCCGTAAAAAAATGATTACGGATTTACCTTTGTGACTATGTTTCTAATTCTACATTAACAATGTAAACAATGTGACAATGCCTGGTCAAACTAATATTTAATGGAACCTTTTTTAACTTTGATTGTGGCAAACATTTACTATGTTAATGTTTTGACGGCTTTATGCAATGTCAAATTATTTTAGTTATAAAGTCTTTGGAGTACCTCAATTTTCCATTGTTTTGTCTCAGACTCAGTTAATTCTAAATGATTTACTTTCCAAAAGGTCCCAAAAACATTTCCACTATAATGTTTGCCTTAACTTTGAATCTGAGGCAAAAACAAATGACACAATGATAAACGCATTTTATCAGTCTCGTCTTCTGGCTCAGTCCTCTCATTCTTTTACCAAATTAAAGTAAATCTTCAAAAGTGGTCCTAAGACCAAGAGTGATAAAGACCAATTGGCCATGTATTGGTTTTAATCCTGTTTGCTATTTCAGCTGCTTGCTTGTAATCAAACTAAAATCTAAATCAACATTCAGTGCGAGCGCCGGCCAAAACAACTCACACGTGCACATTCACACACGCACGCACACACAAGACAAATGCAGACACCCACACCATCTTGCATATTCATACTTATGCAACTCTAGCTTATAATCAAGTTAATTTGACACTGTATAAACAAGGTCAGCCAGGCATTTTCCATTTTTAACTTCTCACCAGCCACAATAACAGAGCATCTGCTTTTGTTAGTAAAGCTTTTAAAGGCATGGTTGGTCTGTATGTATGTATCTTAAATATTTTAGACTCGATGCTTAGTCAATAGACAACGTTTAGGGTTGGTTTAGACTTGTTTGTGTACATCGACAGTCATTATACTCAATCTGAAAAACTTTGGTTTTGAATACCGTGTGGGAGAGTGCAAGCATAGGGCAATGTATTTTATTCAACAGACACCCCAGCCTGTCCCTTCCTTCAAGGCTGCCAACAGCCCAGATCTAAATCCCTTGTCTAGATCAATGAAGAATGAATAGACTGAATTCAGATAAAAAAAATCCAAAGTCTTACAAGATCCAAAAGAACATGGTGTAGGGAAAAAAACTTTGTGCTGCACTCAACATTTTGTCTGTTTCATAGTTTTCTAATTCTTATAAAATATTGCCACATACTTTTTATAGACTTTCCTGATCCCTTTGTCTCCTACTTTACGCTCCCACCCCTTTTCAACCAGTACTTATGGGACCTTCAATAAATCTGATTAATGTTAAGTTCAAATATAATGTTTAATGAGATAGAACTCAAAACAGTTGGTCTCACATGGTCTAACTTAGTGGGTTGTACCCTGTTATTAAATACTCTTATTGGGAAAATGGAAAGATATTAAACTATTCTCCTATTTAACCTCTAAAATCACCATCAATCTTTTCCTTGTATTTGCCCCTCTCTTTTACTCACATCAAAGGGCTTGGTTAAATGAAATTTAATTAGAAGGCAAGTGCTCGCTGCAGAGACACAGCCAGAAATAATAAGAGGTATATTGATTAAATGAACAGGTTGGGACATAAACTTTAAAAAGACTCACTTAGACACAGACTCACTGAGCAGAGCTGAGCATGGTTTAAATTAGACTCACTCACAAAAGTTATGTGGTTTACAGACATTGCACTTTTCATGAAATAATAGCACTCATGTAAATGTTGGCCATACCAAGCATGCACTGTGTAAAAGTGTAATAAACTGTCCTTATTATCATGGTTGCTATACAAAATCTCAAAATGTCCACCAACTCATTTCTCCATTCAATGATGTTGGCTTAAACATTCGCTGTTCGTTGTAGACTATCAGGCACCCAGAGTGTTACTTTCATGCCTTGTGCACAGACAGTAATCCCAGCCACTTTCTGGTAGTCTTTTTGCTGACCTAAACTAGTCCTAAACACACACACACACACACGCCACACACACACACACACACAAACCACCCACCACCCCCATAGACGCGCGCACACACAACCCGGCAACTCGAAAATACAAAAACCTCAATTTACCAAAATGCTGATTTTCAGTCCCCACTGAATAACCAGTTGCAACATTATTTAAATATTGCCTTGTGATTGGAAAGGATTTTTTCCAAACCATACACTGAGTGGATTCATAAGTACGTAGTTTGGTTTAGATCAAATTGACATTTTTAACTGGTTCTGTAAGACATGGTTTAATTCAAGGTTGTTGGCACAAGTTCTGTGTTTTGAGGACTTGGAGGACAGGAGACAGGAGAACTATTAAAGTACTTTTTAAAAAGTTGATATAATTTGTGTGTACAATGAAGTCTATTCTTTCACATAGAAACACAGCATGGTAGGAGTCACATCACTGTTGGCACGGCTCTCTCTTTCCCTCATATATTTTCTAAGACTGAGAAACAGGCTTGTTAACTTTATGCTGCCACCAGACTGATGACATGAGTGAGAGCTAAAAGAAAAGCATTACTTGCTCACTATAAACCATGGCCAAATCGTGCTTTTACTTACTATTCCAAATAGCAAGGTGTAATGAATTCAAATTGTTCTTCTTGAAGTTGATTTGATGATTTTCGGAGAAAGCTCTTCATACTTCAAAACACTGCCAAAATGTTTGACCTATATTCTATAACTTTTGGGTTAAATGCTTAATGCTTAATAGAGCACTGTGATTTATATTGTTTTATTGAATTCATCTTCATGCTTTTCTGAGCATTAGATGCTCTTTGCGTATTTAGTCTATATTTTTAAATGGTTATGTAAAGTGCAATATCGATTAGAGAATTAATAATCATCGTGTGTAAATAATGCTTTGAATGTGCTATTAAAGTATTTATGAAAGAAAAACTTTTTAACTTTAACTAAGCTTTAATTAAGCAACAAGGCATGAAAGGGTGTGTATTATTGTGAATAATTCATATGATTTATTCACAATAATGCACAACTGAGTGCCTTATTGGTTTTATAAAATATGTAAAAACACACTATGATAAAAAAGTAAGGTTTGATTCATAAATGTGTTTTATTAAAAGCAAAGTTGTAAATTGGTCTTCTGCAAGGTAATCTAGTCCAGTTTTTAAAGTGAGTATCAATCGCTGACTAACAGGTTCCAGATTCTATAACAATCAAGAACAATGTGTGTGTGTGGGGGGCAAGAATACATTGTTATTACTGGTTTATGTTTCTGTCTTAGAATTGTGTATTCATCACCCATACATTTATCTAAATCTTTGTCTAAATATATGTTATTCTGTCATTCTGTCAGGATTGATTTGAGTATTCTTTAAGCCACAATGCCTGTGAATTTTGTGATGAGATCTTTTTTTACTTCCAGTAGTTAATTTAGTTAAATTAAATTGTTTGTTTAATTGCTCTTTCACATCTTTAAGCGTCAGGTTTAACCTATGAACTATTCCAGAAATGCATGGTGTTAGTGGCACAAGTTGTGATCATGGATCCGCTTGGGGGCTTTGGGGAAATGCATTGATGTTCTTGTAAAATAAAACAAAAGAAACCAGGGGTGCGTTTCCCAAAACGTTCGTAACGCTAAGTACTTCGTTACTTCATACTTAAGAACATTCTTAAAATTACGAACGTTTCCCGAAAGCCTTCGTAACTAACGTAGTACTTAAAGTTCGTAAGTTCGTAAGAGTAGTCTGACCCATTCGTAACTCGGTAAGTTCTTTTTAACTTGAAGTTCACGTGCAAATCTGTCTCAGAAACGGAAGAGAGGGCTACTTATCCTTCCTAAAACGCATTGTTCTGTGCGTGGCAACTACACACGTACAGTATGTTTACTAACATAAATTCATGAACATTTAAAATCGCTTTTGAAAGCGTAATTGTAGTTACATCCAACATTAACAGAAACGTGTGTTTGCGTGTATTCTTTAGTGTAGTACCGTTAATGCCCACCATTCTGAAGGTCCTTAGATCAATCCTGCGCATACATGTATGAGTTGAAATCATCATAAACAACGTTTAAGTTGCTTAAAGTATAATAATGTTACTTGTTGACATAGTAAGTAAGTAAGTAATTATTTATTTATATAGCGCTTTTTACAACAGTGTGTCGTCACAAAGCAGCTTTACA
>JAOUQT010072943.1:0-10230 GCA_025769995.1 Xyliphius kryptos
GCATTGAAAGAGTAGGCTTGTCCAAACTTTTGGCCTGTACTGTACAAAAATACAATGTTATGTAAATAGGGTTTCATTTATTCACCATTGCCTTGAAGGTAAAAAGAAGCTATAATACAAATATATTCATGAATAATTCAGTTTTATATTGGACAGCATTCTCTTGTCTCTTCTGTCTAAAATCAAAACGTTTAAACATTTTGTTGAGTTGCTAAATATCAGTACGTGGACACGTTTAATTGGGCTAATATAAAACATTTTCTCTTTTTTTCTTTCTTTTTTCACTCCCCAAGGCTCACCATGGCTAAATACGATTGCCGCCTGTGTGATTTTGTAAAGGCAAACTGTAATTATTATCAGTGCTGCACTGAAGGTATACTGCATATTTCACAATTTAAAACAACCAAGCTTATAAAACTAACACAAAAAAAATATATATATATATTTGCCAACCCAAGAAAACGTAATATATTAGTAAATTCTAAATTACAACTGTGCAGCAGTGGCAGTCTAGAATTAAATTATCTTGCTGAATTTAGTGTATTGAGATTTGCATAGTCATCTCACATTTTGTGCAAAAACACATTTTTCTTTCATAATAAAAGCAGTATTCATCATGATATAACAGTATTTGCTGTCTGCTAAGTCTAATATTGACTATTTCTGTAATGGAGAAAAGCTATAAAAATGTCATTTAATATGTAAAAGCTACAGCTGGATGTGTGGCGTATAGAAAAAGAACTCTATTTAAATTGGGTTGAAGCTACAGGGGGGAGTGAAAGAATTAGATCTAATATTTATTTTACTATTTACTTACAATTGCTGTAATTCTTACTTATTTTCTATTTTTGACTATTTTCACATTTTAATAAACATCTGAGAGTCTTTGAAGTGTAGAGCAATCCAAATGCTTTGGCCAACTCAAAAGATTCTGGCTGGACATCCAGATAAGTCTAGTTATGCCTGATGGGTAAGAGGTCAGATCCCTCATCTGCAAGTTTCTTAGTTCAACTGCAAGAGCAGTGTGTAGTATAAAGCTTAACGCAAAATTGTTCTAATACTGATTATAAAAATCTATGTACATTAACAGAGGTTTATGACAAGTGTTTTACCCAGAGTGTGATACGTTATCTCCCTGGATGTGCATGGAAACCTCCCACCATGACCCTAGTACTGGATTAAGCGGAAGATAATGTGATGAGATGATAAAAAACACTTTATAAAGCTTTGTGAATGTGTTTATAATGCATTTCTATCCTACAGAACTACATTTTTATCAACAAAATGCTTCAGATGGCTTTGAATGCAGGTTTCTTCCTAACTGCTGGCTTTGTACCTTAACACCTCATCGCCTACAATTCAGCATCTGTTTTCAAGGTGGGTGAATGTTGTCCTTAACACAGCTGCCTATTTTTGATTCACCTTTGCGATGTAACATCCTTGTAGCAAAATCTCACCTCAGGTTTTTTTTTAAGCTGAAAATTTATGAGGCTGAGAATAGTGTGGTGCTGGTTTCTAATGCACACTACCACATTTACTTTGCTATTTGAAGGCAGGCAGAAAAGAATACAGTTTTACATAATCCTCTATAAAGTTTTCTGCCATATATTATAGGTCTACCTGAAGATATCTTTTTTTTTCTACATATGGGTTTAAATCTATTATTCTTCTATCATTATCTCAGTTCAGTTTTTGTCTAGTGTTTATTTTGCATCATTGTTTCTGACCATAAATGATTGCTTATTTCACGAACCAAGTTCTTTAATAGTAACACTTTATTAAATTCATATTTTCCGCATAATTCTTTACTAGGATCACAAGGGGGTTCCCAATGCCCATTTAGGGGAAAATATTTCGGCTGGGCAGATACACCCAGGACAAGGCACTGATTCATGGATGGGAACGCACTTTCCACCCAACCAAACACACACAGAAACACACACATATATAGGGGCCCATGCGGACAAAGGGAGGACATGAAAACTCCACCCAGATTGGGTTTTAAATCTGGATCCCCAATAAACGTGCTAACCACTAGGTCACCGTGCACCCCTCATCTCATTATCTTCCACTTAATCCTCTACTAGGGTCACAAACAAACTTATATAAAGGCAATTTGGAGAAGTACAATTCACATTTCATGCTTTTGGACAGTGAGGGGGAAAAAAACACAGAACCCAGAGAAAACCCACGCGGACCCGAGTAGAACATGAAAACTCCATCCAGATTGGGATTCGAACCTGAAACCAATGTGCCAACTACTACAACATCATGCCACTCTAACACCCATTTATGCATCTTATTCATATTAAAAGCAAACTAAAAGAAAAACCCCTAGCCACCCAGACGTGTAGACATTTCAACCCAGCATGAGCCTCTTAAACATCACAACTAATTGAACTTTTTGCCATTTTTTACAAAAAAGATTTTTTCATACCTTCCCAAGACTTTATATAATGTGCTTTATATATCCAGACCAAACAAACAGGTGCTGACCTGTGTCTAATAAATGACAGCCCACACAGGGCTGAGTAATTCCTGATCTTTCCCAACAAATTGTTCCAGCAGGGAGTAGGACTGCTTGAAGCATAAAGGCATTTGTGAAGATTAATATTTTACGCATCCATTTGGAGATATACAGTGTAAAGTATTAAATTGACAGAAAAACCAACAGCAGAATCCTTATTTTGATTCACAGGAAGCATTAAAGCACAATAATGATCCTTCAATGATAGAGGAAGCATCATGCTGAACAAAAATTGCTTTTAATACTGAGAAGCATTTTGAAAATCAGGACCCTGGTCAGCGTAATAAAACCTCATGTCTACAGAGTTGGAATGTCTGCTCCATTTTTGCAGATGATGTTACTAAAGCAAGTAGCTCTACGTGCGTCTATGATGTGCTTCCGTACAGCCAGTGGAGGTTCTGGATCAGGGGGTTGGCAAACTACGGCCTGCGGGCCAGAAGAGGCCCGTTGGGCATTTTACTTCAACCCGTCAAAGGTGTCCAAACTTAACAGGATATTCACTAATTAGACCTTATTTGCGGTCCTTTTGCCTGCTATGCATGCGTTTCCCCAATAAATGGCGCACTCCATTGGTGAAGTGGCGTTACAGGCAACTCTATTTCTTCACTTTGCCGGACCAAAGTGAGCGGACCAAAGGAAAAAAAAAATGGACAATGCCAAGCCTCTCTGTGAAATTTTAGAATATGGCCCATGAGTCAAAAAGTTTGCCCAGCCCGTTTTAGATTATTTAAAGGGGTTGAAATGTCTAACTTAGTCAATGATAACTCCCACATCAAGCAACAAGGTTTTGCCCCCTAGAACTGGCACTGCTTACAGCAAGGGGGTCTCGATCTTAGTGGCTTTAGACCTTTCTTTGTGGAGTTTGCATGATCAAATGTGTGCTATCCTTCCTCAAGTGAACGGTGTTAACAAGGTAAAGAAATTACCCCTATTGTAACTACACAAGCACGATAACACCAACATAAAACAGCAGTTCATACGTTTTCTGTTGGAAGAAGCCAGCTCTCATTACCACCAGTGTAGACAATGCTGGTGATTCCACTAGACATAATGCATTGTGGTCCAATAGCACCTTAAAAGTGGCTCTCCTCTCTACTCTGCTAAAAATATGCACTGAGTCTATTTTGAAGGAACACACATTGCTGCTGCAGCACCTCTTCAAGGACGAGTGTTCTCCAACTGGTACTAAGCATTGTGTGTGAAACATAAATACTACATATTAATAATAATGAAGGTTTTTTTAACCATTAGAACACAACCACAAGCCTTTGATCTATGTAGTGCATGTCTGAACAAGTGTAAGCCATTTATTTATATCCAAGTGTAAGGAACAGGAAAACAGACAGCAATTTATACAAACCCTGACAGAAATTATTTACTCATTTTGAACCATGGTACAAACAAAAACAAAAGCAAGACAAAATTTGCAAATTAACTAAATAACTAAGTAGTTTTCACTTTCAAAATCCCACAAACTTCAAATTTGGCAGGTATGTCCAGGATTGTTTCTACATTCATTGAGATATCAATTCCAAGAAATTCCCACCAGGGCCCAAAAGGGGACCTAATGCAATATACGGGTCCCGCTTTAATTGAAAGTTTTCACGCACATCACATACTTCAAATTTGGCAGAGATGTACAGGATGACCTCTACACTCAGATATATATATATCAAAAATTCCAAACAATTTCCAGGGGACCCACCAGGGGACCCAATCCAAAATGTGCTTTGCAATGACTATTAACAAATAGTCAGGGTCAGTCTCTCAAGTGACTAACCGTAGCAACGCACGAGTAGTCGGCTAGTAACAAGTCCCAAAGTACTTTTAGTGCATACACATTACAAAAAATGGCATCAGTCCTGTTAGGATGCTCAATGTTAAGGTAACTTTGTAAAATGTACATAAGGTTTATTTAATCATTTGATTACTTTATTTAAATCTCCAAGATGCAGACTGGAGAAGCACTCCTTGATCTTCCATTTACTAATGACTTTGTTCTCAGGTGTGTTGCAGGTTTTTAAAGTCACCATCAAGCTGGAAATTTATCATAAAACTAATCAAAGTTTCATCTAATTAAAGTCAATATCTAAGCGGCGTTAAAGGATTATACAGTATTCTATTTGTAGAAAGTCAAAAACAATAAATATACAGCACAACCCAACATACATTACAATCAAACAGCATATTTGGTCGATTTTTAGTTATTGGTAACAGTTAAAGGTGAAAGGCCGGTGGGGTGTAGAGGAATAAAGGCTGTTATTTCTGACATGGAACAGAGCATTTTTGTTTTAATTGACTCTTCAGGGATTAGATTCTTGCAAGTGGGATAGAAGTTAACTGTGACTGTGACCCAAATCTTAGCTTGAACTATTGAATCCTGAGGGGGTCTTGACTCAGGCCCCAGAGCTTAATCTCCCAAAGGCGAGTCATTATCAATCTAACCAAAGCTGATCGTTAAATGAAATATAATGATTTATACAAAACTGTTTTGAAAGTTTCTTCAAACTTTAATTTCTTATCTAATTAAATCTGCTCCACCTTTAAACTTTCAAATTAATACGTGTTTGTGAGAAAAATGAAAATATAGTGGCATGAGCTCATTTAAAAAAAGTGTGTTTTTTTTTTTTTTAATAGTTCTTTTTCATCAGTGGAATTTGTCTCTTTCCTTTTATTCAACATAATGTGCCTTCATGCTGCTTTAATGTTCATCAGTTGTAAAAAGAACCCTGATAGCAACCTTCTTTAGATATACATATACAGTAAATTTAGATATATATCCTGTACCAGTCAAATGTTTGGACACGCCTGCTTTTTGATTCACTTATTGTAAATATCAGTTTCACTAAATACATTAGAATTTGTAGTTCAGTAATTACAGACTGTAGTCCATCTGTTAGTGGACTACCGTACATACGACGTTAGTCCCTATTACTTTATCCCAGCAGTGTCACTGAGGTAGGGCGGCATGGTGGCTTGGTGGATAGCACTGGGCATTCCCGGTTCGAGTCTCGATCTGAGTGGAGTTTCCATGTTCTCCCCATGTCTGCGTGGGTTTCCTCCCACATTCCAAAAACATGGATTGAATTCTCTAAAATTGCCCCATATAAAATGTGTTTGTGTGTGGATGTGTGAGTGTGTGTCCCTGGCGATGGATTGGCACCCCGTCCTGGGTGTATATGCCCAACGCCAGAGATGTTCTCTCCTGAATGGGCATGGGGAACCCCACTGCGACCCTCATAAAGCAATAAGTGGAAGCTAATGAATGGTTGGTATCATTGAGGTGTTAAAATAAAACTACAGCAGCACTACTGCACTAAAACTCCCCGAAAAGCTTTTTCTCGCCACTGTTGCTTTAACTTGCTCTTTGGTGTTTCAGGCTTGAAATAGTGTAAAGGTGCTTTGGGAGAGTGTAAACGTGCAATATAAATGAATAAACTCAATACATTAGTGTCACTACAGAACTGACAACACACCACTTAAATTATACCTGCTCTGCGATGGTCCTGACTGATAAAGAACCGAGAGCCAACAGAGGACTTACGAAAAGAAGAAGTCGGGTGTACTACAAGTAGATTAATACATTTATTATCTTTCACTTATTCGTCTATGAAGGTCTTGGGCGCTGGGCAAATACACACAGGACAGGGCGCCAATCCATCGCTGGGTACACACTCACTCACACACTATACAGTTAAATTTAGAGCATTCAACTGTACCTTAAAGCCATGTTTTTGGAATGTGGGAGGAAATAACCTATGCTGACACGGGGTGAACATGGAATCTCCACCCAGATCGGTATCCGAATCTGGGAATACCCAGAGTTGAGGGACCAACGTGCTAACCACTAAGCCACCCTATCAATATACTGTGTAAGGTAAATAAAATAAGATGAATGAAAAAAATGTCGAGGAATCAGTTTTAGCCTATACATCCATTTAAAATGTGTTTTTTTTTTCAGAAAAATTAAATGGAATTTAAAATGATAGATTTTTGATTTTTGTTTGTTTCCTGACAACCAATTATTCATTCATTCTCTTCCACCTATTCCTCTCCTAGGGTCGCGATGGGTTTCCCATGCCCATCCAGTGGAGAAAGTTTTGGGTGCTGGGCAGATACACCCAGGACAGTGCACCAATCCATTAATGGGCTTACACACTCACTCACAGACTATATGGGGCAAGTTAGAGCACTTAATTTACTTTGAATCCATGGTTTTTGGACTTTGGGGAGGGGAAACCAGGGAACCCGGAGGAAACCCACACAGACTCAGAAAGAACATGAAAACTCCATCCAGACTGGGAAATGAACCGAGATTCCCAAGTCCTGAGAGCCGACCGTGCTGACCACTAAGCCACCGTGGCGCCTTGTTTTCTAACACGTTCCACAAATATACATATATTTTAATGCCAAAGCACTTATCTTTAATGGCTCTTGATTTTTACGTGTGATCTTCAGGTAAGAGCCAGAGCGAGTTGGGCAAACTAAATTAACGGGGTAAAGATAAACTCATTTATAGGTCCATTACAGGCTGGAGTCACACATTGCTAATGGGGCTTGACAAGGGTATCTGGCCACAAGTAATTAAATGTGATAAAAGTTGGCATTAAAGAAAATGGTTAATGAACAACAAAGCCTGTGTGACCACAAATAATCAGTGCATGAGCCGAGCTGTTATTTATGCTTTGTATGCCATGTGTGTTTACTTGATGCAACGGAACAGGTTGAGTCAAATTTATCTCGATTACATTTTATTTCTACAGCTACAAATATTACATCATTTTGCTGAAAGCATGGTGGTTTGGGGCAGAGCATGGTCAACCAGGTGCAATGTGGGTTAACGGCCTTGCTTAAGAGCCCAATGTGACAACTTTGGTGGATTTGGGTTTAAAACCCCATTATCTTTGGATTGCAAACCTTACCATTGTGCCACCACACCCACATATGGACACAAGTTTAAATCCTGTAGAGAAATGACCCCAAAGATGCAACACCTTGCCAACTTATATGAATATATCCAAATCACTGCAGCACTGGGTTTCTTCAGAATTCTCCAGTTGTTCCACAGTCCAAAAACATGGGTTCAATGTGAATTGGCTACTCTAAAGGACCCCTCCCAGTAAAATTAATGGCCCAGATTCAGCCCACTTGCCGCATGGAATGGAACTTGAGCGGACCATTCCTGTTTGTAAGGTGTGGCCTGCATATGAACCTGATTAGGGCCACTTGTCAGTCCAAGTGGTCACATGCAATGGGGCACCACAATACCTATACCAGATGTGGGCCAAATGCATGTTTTCAGTTTTTAGACCACCATTGGCTCATATGCAGATCACACTGCCATAGCTCACCCAGATGTGGTCCAGACCAGGTCCAGACCACCTTTGGTTCACATGCGGATTGCCATCAGTGGGCCAGCATGGCCACAGCTTAGCCAGATATGGACCACATATATATGCTATCTGGGCTATATATAGCTTGCATGGGTGTCTGAGTGAGTGTGTGCGCAGCGATGAATTGGCAACATGTCTTGGGTGTGTCTGCCTATCTCCAAAAATGTTCTTCCCAGCATGATTGTATAGAATTACGTGTAAGATAATAGATGGATGGATGAAACCACCTGCAAGCGGGCAATAAATTAATTTTAACTTTGTTTTTTTATTTGTTAAAGCACATGTATGGGCTCTCTGTTGCAGTTTAGAAATGCTTTGTCGCATCAGTTCGTTCTTTTTCAGGTCTCTTCTAGTCTACAAACTAAAGCCTGATCACATATGACGTACTCTGCAGTGGAAATAGAACACAATAATTATGTTATCTAATTTTTCCATATTGATCACCTTTACCAATGGATTTCTCTTACATTGGATTAAGCATTTTGTAATCCAGATGTGAGAAGGTCTTTATGGTGCATTGGGCGCTCAAAATCAGTGGGCCAATAAGACCACGTTGTTTCAATTTGACCACTAGATGCCACTAAACTCAACACTCTGCACCTTAAAGTCAGTTTAATCCTATTGTAGTTTTTAATATTGTTTTAGCTTTAAAATTTGTGTTTCTGAGGAACCCAAACAATGACAAAATACATTTTATTTCATTGTCACATGTGAACTGGCGTGTACTTTAAGAATGGAGGTACAGGTTTTCACAGCAGAGATAAGAACCTGGATTAGTTGAGGATATGTGTGTATGTATGTGATGTCACAGTAGGTGTAAGCCACTGTGATTACTCACTGAGTAGCAGCATTACTGGGCGCTGACGCAGAACCACACGAAAGAAAATAAAAGAGAACCCAACATGAAGCCACAAACATCAGGCTTATATTAAAGCATGGAACCAATCAGAACATAGAACAGATAATTGCCAAACCAAGCTGATTAAGAAAGAAGCTGAAGCTGATTAAGAAAGAATTAACACAAAATGGTAACTAACAGAATGGAAAATGCTGAAGGTTTAGCGCAGAAGCCATGCTCCCTCTGAAAATACCAGTAAAGCACAGGAGGGTCTTTAAAAAGATGAAAAAATGCAGTGGGATGAGTTCTCATAAGCACAAGAAAATCATGATCTTCAATTTCCATTTGGAATAAAATATGTAAACTGCCATGTTTTGGGAAAAAAAAATATAAAAAATATGCATGTTTTTTTTTTTTTTTTTCGGTCAACCTCATGATTAGTCATCCTGAACCTTTCACATGGATACATAAAAGAACATCAATAAACATGAGGAAAAGCCTTTCATTATACCCATAGAATAAAATGCATGATTCTAATATCCTGCAGGCACTGCCGGCTTTGAGAGTCAACAGTATGGTGGCATGCATCCTAGAACATGTGCCCGCTAGCTTCAGGGGACTCCCACATCACTGTCTGATCCTGTGATGAAATGTAGGTGGGGGGAGAAGGCTCCACACACTCACAGCCAGAAATCCTGGCTCATTATCATCTTGGAAAGAGGCCATGGTGAGGTCTGGAAGCGCTGAAGCAAGTGTTTCTTCCGATTTCAACTTATATCTATGATAAGAAAAGCTCAACATTAGCATTTATTATTAGCTTTAAAACTAAGGAGATGCTAAACCTTAGTATCCGTAGGCGTGGGTATCTGTAGGCGTGGTCACCCTCTCCCAACATCGGTAAACATCCAGGGAATAGACATTAACTTTACCTGCTGAGGCAATTTAGGTCACTTGGGGTGCAGGGGCCACTGCGGTGGCATTAGCCATATTTAATGAAGTGGTGTGCTGGGGCAGCAGCATCACTAATACAGACTGGAACAGACTGGTCGAACTAACTAGAGTGGCCAGCTCTGTTTTGGGGGATCCCCTAAACCTGGTGCTGGTGTTGAGAGATAGGAGGATGCTAAACAAGCTAGCAACTCTTATAGACAATGAATCCCACCCCATGTACGAGACTCTGGCAGCACTATGCAGCACCTTCAGTGACTGGCTGCGTCATCTGAAGTGTGTTAGGAAGCGTTACCGCAGGTCATTTATTCCTGCTGCAGTAAGACTGTACAACCAGTACACCAAACTGACAATATCATTCATTCATTTATTATCTTTCGCTTAATCCTCTATGAGGGTCGCAGTGTGCCCATCCAGGGGAGAATATCTTGGGCGCTGGCAAGGACAGATTAAGGATAGTCTGGGCCCCTGGGCAAAGAGTTGCTTTTCTCTAGGGCCCCCTGGTAGGGGCTCTCATAACCAGG
>JAOUQT010072954.1:0-10230 GCA_025769995.1 Xyliphius kryptos
ATCACTTCACGGTGAGGGCCTATGAGATGATGTTTGATTTACCTCTATATATAAACATCATATGTTTTAAGCAAATAAAGGTATGATTTCTGGAGACCCACTGTAACATGATTATAATGCGGGATAATGTTTTTAAACCAATAAAATATGCAAAAGACTATGTTATCCATTGCTTAAAAAGATATAAACACTGTAATATGCATTTATTCATTTATGAATTTATAATCTTCTGCACAGGGTCGTGGGCCAGCCAATGCCAAACTGGAAACTCGGGGCCCAATAGTTGGAACAACCCTAGACACAGCACCACTCCATCATAGGGCACACACCACATTCTCTTCTATTTGGCTCCATCCATATTCCCATCAACTCTCAAACTTCCCTGTCTTTGCTAAAGGGAAGCATGATGCTCCCACCACTATATTTGATAGTGGGAATTGTATGTTCAGGAATTGTATGATAGTGTGTTCAGAGTGATGTGCAGTGGTAATTCTCCACCAGACAGAACAGTAAAAAGACATTTTTCTTTTCATTTTTATCGAGAATCAATAGAATACAATGTCTGTCTTTTCGTGGCTTATTTCTTAAGATGAAAAAAGGATCTATTCTTCGGATTACACGGACAGACTTTACAACAAGTTTATGCTTATGCAAGCAATATAGAGACGAAACTCCAGTGAAACAGGAAGAAGCTTCTAATCCACCACCTTCTGAGAAATCTTATAAACGATCAGGAAAATCATCATCTCCATGCTCCATGCATCACAGGCATGGGCAAGAGCGCGAAAAGCAAAATTAGAGCTTGACTATGCACAAAAAGACCAACAACAAAAGCAGAATCCATCAGTTCTGTACAGCGTCATGAATCCTCTTCCGAAGTCAAGAACCGTAATGAGGAAGAATGGCGGAATGGTGTGAAGGTAAATCACGACGCTAGATGTGAAACAGCATTTAAACATCTTGATGAAAAGTACGGGGATCAATCATTAGCAACCCATCCCGAATCGACACCTGCTACAGAGAACACCGCACCAGGAGACACGCCAGCAGTTGCGGCTGATTTCGTTCCGGACAATAGATTAACATCTGAGATTTTAAAATATAATTCACGTCTACGTTCAATTGAAAACGGAATTTATCTAATCGTTCATGACACCTTGATTTTCTTAGATAGAAACTTAATCTGTGTCCATAAAGTACGCAAACATATCAAAGGCAGAAGCGAGACAACAAACAGGATTTGTTATTGTCAGCATTAAAAAGCAAAGTCTCTCAAAATCAGGAGAACAGCTGGATCGCATGTTTGCACATTTGCCAAGTGCCACTACTGTTTAGTTTGCCAAAAATACATTTACCGAACGATAGCGATTAAGCGATTCAGGAAAGAAAGCCTGAAATAAAAGATCACTTTGTTCTAATCACGGAAATAATGCCAAACTATAACCAAACAGAACTCATTCTAATTTTAACAGCAGCTAAAGGGCGTTGCGATTTGCGCTTGTTCAGAGCAAATCATCCACAGAACCCAGGTCAAATACAAGCATTATTCGATCCTAGTACAATGGAATTTCATTAAATCAGGTGTTGCTTAGCAAAGCTGAGTTGCAGAGTTCTCTGCTGGGAAAATTATTGTGTGTTCATAAAGGGACAACAGATTTAACAACAGGCGCGCAACAGATGTTTAATGGGTTCGTTGCATGGGTAGATCATATTGATGATTTTTCTTATATGTTGGTAAAAGACAGCAACATTCAATTTTTGGAATATTCTAAATGTCAGTGAAATGGATCTCATGGAACACTTACAGAATGGAATCATGAAATAGAATTGTATAGACTGTCCTTAATTCTAATCATCTAGTTCATCTAGTTCATTATTTAATCAGTCTAGTTCATTATTCACTGTCGTAGTCTAAATTATGATTATTAATTATTTCATAATTAGAGCAACTATTACCTCTGGGTAATACTATTCACAAGCATGATATCAACATTCACAGTTATGCTCATGATACACAGTTATATGTGACAGCCAATTCTGAGAAAAGAAACCAATTTACTCGAGTTGAGGAATGTATAAAGGACATTAGACAGTGGATGTTAATTTTCTTTTACTTAATTCTGATAAATTCAAAGTACTGGTATTAGGACCCCAGGCAACTAGAAATAAAGTTTCTGATATTTTATTATCATAGGATGGTCTTTTAATTACACCAAGTACAGTTGTAAAAGACCTTGGTGCGTTTATTGATTCTAGCCATTCCTTCAGAAATATGCTGGCACTGAATTATGCAGGAAAACTTGTCCATGCTTTTGTTATATCTAGGTTGGATTACTGTAATGCCTATTTGTCTGGTAGTTCCAGTAGATTAATAAACAAGCTGCAGTTAGTCTAGAAGGCAGCAGCCAAAATCCTTACTAGAACACGAAAATGTGAACATATCACCCCTGTCTTATCCACACTGCACTGGCTACCAGTCAAATTTTGTTTTAACTATAAAAAACCTTTGCTTGCTTATAAAGCTTTAATGATCTATTAATAAAATATGCCACAGTGCCTTAGTGAACTTCTAGTTCCTCATGATCCAACACGCCCACTTTGATCAAAAGGTGCAGCCTATTTGCTGATACCTCATATTATGAGGGCTACAGCAGGGGGCAGATAATTCTCTTATAGAGCTTCCAGTTAGTGTTCGGAACTCAGACACAATCTCAGTCTTCAAGTCTAGGCGGAAAACATATTTAGCCAAGCATATCCTTCATAGTCCCCCATAGTTCAGGGCTCAGAGCTGGAGGGTTCATGGTCATAGATGTAAACTGGGTGTTTTGGTTTGGATGCTGAGCCACTCTCACGAGATCACTCAGGTTTGTTGATGGTGGAGTGGCTGGCTGCTTAATGTCTCAGGGCTCCCTCATGTCTGTGTCACCTTCTGTTTCCACCCTGTAGTTATGTTGTCATAGTGCTAGTCAGAGTATTGCTCTCTGCATAACTCGTGTTTGGATTGATCATTAGATCAATCATTTCCAATTATTAGTTTATCACATCCAACTCTTTATTCTCTTTCCTTTTCTCTCTTTTCTCTATTTTCTCTTTTTTATCCTCTCTTGTCTCAGATGAGCTACACCTAATACCGTGGAGGCACCAGGAGATGTCAGCAACCCTGCGCCTGCCAGATTCCCTCCGACTGCCCATTTAGTTTGATTATTGTTATTCTAAATGTTATATTATTGTTAGTTATAAAATAATGTATTAGATGTATATGCTATCTGTATGTTATATGTGATTTATTATTGTTATATATTATTGTTAGTTAAACAATTATATATTAGATGTATACAGATCCCTTGTGAGTCTGGTTCCTCTCAAGGTTCTTTCCATACTTCCTCAGGAAGTTTTTCCTTGCCACCATTATTTATCTGGGATAAAATGTTTTTGTAAAGCTGCTGTCCATTGTTAATAGTGCTTTATAAATAAAATTGAATTGAATTAACCAACCTCTGAGGCCGTTATGGATCAGCTGTATTTGTACTGAGATTAGATTACACACAGTTGGACTCTTTTTAGTCATTAGCAGTCATCAGGCAACTTCTGAATGCAATTGGTTGCACTCAGAGAAAAGAGGGCTGAATATTTTTGCACATTGCAATTTTTTAGTTTTTGTAAAAATGTTTCAAATCATGTATAATTTTCTTTCCACTTCACATTTGTTCACCATTTGTTCAATATGGAAAAGGTATATGAATATTTTGCAAGGCACTGTATTTCATCTTCATGCATTTAATAAATAAATCTTATTGGTAACATGATTTATAATTGAAACGAAATAATTGATTTTTCTTTTTCACTATTAGAGGTTTCCTATTAGAGTGTGGCTTGCAATGATTTTAAGACAATTACACATCATGAAAAATTGATGTCCTGCCAGCAAACTTATTGTTAATTATTTACATCAGTGAACTAAATTAGAAATATAAGGGCTATAGAATAGAATAAAGAATAGAATAAAAAAGATTTTAAAATGCACCGTTGTCCTCAGTGCATTATGTTCTTTCTTTATTTTTTCACTTGTCTTCTTTCCCACAGACAGATATATAAGCCTACTTGACATTTTTTTGTAAACAGAATTGTAATATATAATGTTTGCATAATTCTGTCCAATATAAATCCTTTTCATAAATAATTGACATAGAACATTTTGCTGAGTGAATATACTGTTATTAAATTTATAAATTAATTTTTCAAATTAAGACTTGAATTTACTGGCAGTAGAGACATCGCAACATAGGAATAACAAAAATAGCCATTGATTGAATTGTAGAACATATAAAAATTAAACATCACAGCCAAATATCTGCCAAAGAGACCCCGAAAAATTGTCCATAACACCAAAGGACAGCATTATTGTTGATCAAGGAGTTGTTCTGTCCTCAATAATTTTCATAGTAATTTAGTTAGACAGACAGTTAAGAAATAAAGGCTCATCGAATAATGCACTTGAATGAAGACTTTACTCGTCTTTTTGAAATCTGTAAACTGAAAATACAAAGAAAAATAGAACAATATTAACATACGGATCATTACTAATTCTTAATATAAATACAAAATGATACTGTTCACTTACAAGTATGTATCCTCAGATTGTATGAACGGAACTACGTGAGAGTATGAGCTCTGTAATCATATGGAAACTCTGCTGATCACAAGTCAATACTAATACTAATTCTAAAGTTTGTTATTTAAACCATTCTAAAGCTTTGGTCACAAATCCCTATATGCCATAGCATAGTTACCAATTGTTTACTGTTTATATAACATACTTAATGTACAAATATATATATGTGTTTTATAGAACTAAGTCCCAAGGGATTTTCTTCTGCTTAATGCATAAGGGGTCTGCTTAATCCACATGGGGTGCCTACCAAGCAACTCTGGGCTCAAGGGCAGGAAAAACCCTAGACAGAGTGGCACACACAGTCACACACACACATATATATATATATTAATACAGTATATACTGTAACCATTTATAACCATTTATAAACAGAATAATATGTTTATATTTTATACTTCATTTTTAATACCGTCAAATCATAATTTGGATAATTACATTACATTTTTGATTGATTACAGTAATATCCATAAGGTCGGCTATAGTAGCACACACACATACACATACCAATCCATAGAGACAATGTGGATTGTTGAAGGGAAACAGAATCTTTATTATTTTTGATTAGATAAAAACATAATAGTCTATGGCATCTGAGTTTTATGATGTCATGAGCAGAGATAACAGTCCCTACTTATGACATCATCATCATAATCAGAAGAGTCGTCATACATGGATGTTAAATAAAAAGACATGGTACAAAACTACTATTGTCAATTCTTTCACATGTAAAAAAAACATACAAAGGAATCGAAATTACGTTTCTCATCCTCTCCTGGCGATGACGAGACATTCTGAAAAGACAAATCCTAACCATAACTAACACAAAGTGACATTTAAAAAATAAAGTGCACAGTGGCAAGAATAAAATTAACTTAACTAAAAAAACTTAACCAAAAAACTAAGAGAATAAACATAGAGACAGAAAAACCCTTAGGGAATAACACATTGGCATAGACAGTGTAATAAATGTGTCTGAGGTACTTGTCTAAGGTAGTGCAACATTCAAGTGATTAGATATATTGTGCAAATGGCTAGGCAGTGCAGGACAGAATGTAGTGTTTGCCCTAATGTGTACGGAGGGGAGCGGAGGGGGGTAGAATTTTAGATTATTGTATGTACAATGAAAAGGAAATAACTAATAAGAATGATAGGAAGAAGGTTTCAATTAGTTCTTTGTGCATGTAGGGCTGAAACTTCAAAACCTTCCACAAGTGGGAGGTGTTAAAAATATTATGGAGAAAGAAATCCATCCGCTATATTTTTAAGAGATAAAAATTAAATTAAAGATGTTCCCAAGTTTATGGACAAAACATCTTTGGCTTAAAATGGTATAGATATGACTTCAATAGAATCCATAATTTAAACTATTGTTGACCCTCTAACAAACATTTGTATCTTATTAATGAAATGGGGCTGCTTTCCAGCTTTTCCAGAAAAATGAAAATTTCATAAGTGATTCCACTATATAAATAGAGAAAAAATATTCAACAAATACGGGTCAGCTCCACCACTCTCATTCAAACATTAATTGCTTATAGCCAGACAGACTGGATAAAGAAAAAGCAGATAATCTGCAATGGCTTTAATGGAACATGTATATAAGTTAAAAACTGCAACTGACAACATTTGATACAACTGATCATGATATTATATTACAAAAACTGGAAAGGTATAGGATTAGAGGGTTAGGCTAAATTGGTTAAAAATATAAATTAAAAATAGACAGCAATTTGTTCAGATAGGAGCTACTGTTTTAAACATCATATGTATCTCACAACAAATGTCAATTTCTTGACCAAATTACTTATATTGTGACATAAACAATGTTTCAAATCCTGAATTATATTATTTTTGCAGATGTGAACTTTAAGAGGTAGTCCCAGTATTGAAGGTAGTCCCGTGTTGATTAAGCAAAAGATTATGAATGAAATATACATTTATATTGATACATTAGCCATTTATATCCTTAGATTCGGCTGGAGCCCTATTTGGGCAGTGACAGAACTGTTGTATTTGTGGTAACGAAAATGTCTTGCATTGTACATACAGTATACTGATGATGTTGTCGTTGTTGATCAAAATACTTAAGTTTTGGAAAAAATATTTTCACAAGCCATTTTTCAATTGAACATTAAAAAATGTTGAAAAACAATATTTTATAGTTACTAAATAACCACACTTCCCTACTGCTGTCGGAGTGAGCAAATAGCATTAGCACACTCTCACTTATTCGGACATGCTTACTGGTAGTCCTGATGGCTCCCTATGTGCTTTATTACAACAATCTTATTTCTCTGGCTCATGAAATAAGGCTTAGGTGATAAGCTCCAAGATGCAAAGGGGTTAATTAGAGAGGGGTAACAAAATACATATATAGAGATCATGCAACGCTGGGGAAGGAGTAAAAAGCAAATGACTTGGCAAAGGGGTTGCAGTTGCTAGGCAATACTCATTTACACATTTTATGATCATTTTTGCTCATAATTTATAGCTTTTTTCACTATTAATAAACATTCATTGTGTCTAATTATCCTTAAGTTTTCCTGTATATATTACTGAATTTTCCTCTAACTTAACAAATCAAGTCATTTGTTAACTTGTAGTAATTGCTAATAATCAGTATTCCCATCATGTAGAGCAGAGAAGTGCTAGAATGCAAACGTCATAATTCTATGCTGAAAAGGATTAGCTTGTTATATTTTTATTACTGAGAAATACAACCATAGCAGTGATTACACAAAATAGGCAAAAAAACTACTCTTGGGTGCATTTCTCAAAGCATAGTTGTTAACTATGTTAGTCGAATTACATACTATCATACAAACAAACTGTGTAAGTTGGGCTGAACAAGTGTTTGTATAGAAAAAAACATGACTTTTTAGAGTAACTGTGACATAACACTAAGAAACAGCTAACTGAACCAGTGTTTCAATAAAACTGTAACACATTCATGACAGTGCATGTTTTTTTAGAACATTTAACATTGAGTTGCTTGTCAAAGGATGACGAAGTGGTGCTATGGTCGTCTTTACCTTACACTAAGAGGGTCTTGGGCTTGATATACTGGAAGGAAAGCTAGGGTCCTTAATGCATTACATTGGCATATTCATGTACCCCTGTGTCCCTGTGTGTTTACTATTGGACATATGTTTTCTTACAACAGTACTAAAGCAAGCGGGTCAAGATTCTATTGGGTAGAAGAGTGACTGTTTAGGCCACTGCAATAAACAACGGTCGAAGGTGAAGTTTCATGTCTGATAAAGAAGTACTGTACTGCATTCATGGCCCACAGGAGATGTGTTTTTGACAGATGAGCTATTTTTGAGGGTTGTGGAGACAACCATGCTTCCAGCATTTTTTTCATTATTGTGTATTAACAGCTTCTAAACAGCAGAAAGACTGGCAGGTCTGTGTAGGCAGTAATTTACCTAGGAACTTGATTTCTCCAGAGTGTTACTCAAATCCCTGACCTATGGGTATTTTAAATGCTTTTTCTCAAAATGTATTGCATTTTGATTATTTGAAAGTTTTTCATGGGTTGCCAGTCAGTAAGATTGTCAGAACTCATTTACAGTGTTTTTCTGTTGCCTTGATAATGCATTACACACATCATGAGATTATTTTACTTTATGCCTCAGGAGAAAACTTTTGTACACTTTTAGAACTTACTAATGATTTTCTTTCATCAACTTTTGTGTAAAGTGCTTGCATATTTGCTTTTTGCCACTTGACAGAGGCACAGAAGTCAGCAATCATAATGCAAACCTAAATACCTACAGAATTTAATGCAACCAAAGCCCTATCTAAATACAACCCTAATTCCAACAAAAAAGTCATTATTTGCACATCATATGGACCCATATGTTTTAGCTCTGATTGTATGAATTTGCATTAGTGCCTGTTGAGGAGAATTATGGATTTTTAAAATAAAAGTTAAACATTCAATTTAACTTAGGAATGAATGAGAAAATTTCTGTAACTCTGTCATTTTCGAGCAACATTTAAGCTTCAGACCTGGGCCACTACGACCCATCGGGTCAAATTACATACATACATGTTACTTTCAATCACTCTTTCAAAATCACTCCATTCATTCCTATGGTGAGAGGTTAGAGTGTATGACTAAGGAGGAATTTCCACAATGCAGAACAATCTGCTTTGAAATCCTTATGCTTTCACATATCCACTATTACTTACACCACATCAGTCTTCTTTCTCTCCAGATAATTGATTGAATAAATATTTTCCAGTTCAGTGTGAGTGACAGTTATTTTAAAATCCAGGGTGTTAGCCATAATCTTGATCCCAACCAGCGCACATATTTTAAGCACTTTTGTAGTTCTTTCAGGATATGCACATCTAATTTTTATGAAATCTCACATTCAAAATTTGATATGTGTTTATGGTTTTATTTTGAATAAAATATTGGCTCCTGATATTTGAAAATCATTGCATACTTACATTTTACAGAGTTCTACCTTTTCTGGAATTTGGGTTGTAGTTTATTGCACCAAAAGCCACTCCAAATTAATTTATTTACTGTATCGAGAGACCAAATCTTAATGGAGACACAGGAGGCAATTTATACTTGGACATATATTTACCCAAATAATTATCTATTTAGTAACATATTTGATTTTAGCACATTTTAACAGTTTTCTCCAAAGAATATTATATTATATGTAATGAACATAGTTCTTCAGTTTTCTTAGTAATAAGTATTAGCATGCAGACAAAGTATCTGATTTTCAAATGCAGTCAGAAATGTACAAAAAGCAGGCTCTGCTAAACTTAATAAAAAATCCACAAAATACCTTTTTAGTATAAGATAAAGGACTCTAGCATATAAAGTCTCAGAGGATACTCACTCGGGACAAAGACATGCTCCGTTAGCCTTTAGTGAAGTGTTCTGAGGTCCGAAAATCTTACATTACACTTCAGCGAAGGTTCTGATGACATTCACAGGTCAGAATTCTATACCCATGCAGTATGTAAAAGATTCTCTGACACCTTTCTTTGAACTGCAAAAAGGACAAACCAAAGGGTGAGCTACAAAAAAACCCCATAAATCTTCAGTGTCATTTGACTGAGATCAGTGAGTACATTAGAGGAAAGTAGAAATGAAAGATGGGCTTGTCAGAAGAGCAAAATTAAAAGGCTACATATGCAGGGAAATGGTTTGTGAAAAAAGGCAAAAAACGGAGAATCAAAGTGTGATATGAAGTTATTTGAAGGTTAAAATTCCTGATGTGGCTTGGGGCTGGTCAAAAGTTACGTTATAACACTTGCCAACACTTGAATGTAATATTTATTACTAAACAAAGGCATAGGGGAGCAGTGGGTAGCACTTCCACCTGAAAATAAGAAGGTCCAATTACAATTTTTGGATATGGCACCCTGGAACCTCTAGGTATGGAGTTTGCATATTCTGTCATTATCCACATTAGATTCGTCATCGTACTCCAGTTTCAATTCAATTCGATTTTATTTATAAAGCGCTTTTAACAATAAGCATTGTCCCAAAGCAGCTTTACAAAAAAAAGTTTTATCCCAGATGA
>JAOUQT010072964.1:0-10230 GCA_025769995.1 Xyliphius kryptos
TAGACATGCAGGTAGTTGGTGTGAAATCAGAAGATGCAGAGGACAGATTGAGGTGTAAAAGATTGATTCGCTGTGGCGACCCTTGAATAAGGGAGAGGCCAAAAAAGAAGAAGAAGAAGAAGAAGAAGAAGAAGTGAGTGTAATTGGATATAAAGCAAGCCAGCATGTCTTAACATAGCATGCTTACATCTAGACCCCACTGAATATGGATTTAAATCAAAAGTACCTTATAAACCAAGTCACACTGCACCCATCATTGCACTGCACCCTTTTTTATGCATGAACTGTGCAAGACAAATTTCACATGCTGTCCTTTGAACAGTATTTCACATGCTTTAAATAAATTCCAGTCCCCAGGCTGTCGTTAGTGACTTATTACGAACATCTCGATGTAATAGTACATAGAGTTGCCTTGGGTCGCTGTTCTTTCTCAGCAAATTACATTGTAATGTCACAGGTTATGGCTGGCTTTTAGTGGACAATCTGAAGCTACATTGTGTACATTGTGTCTCAAAAGTGTCTTCGGTTTGGTCTTTTCTCACAGCGGTGGCCTGCTGTGGTATCTGACACCTTGCATATTGATTATATTTGAAGAAATATTCACCTTACAGTATGTCTTAACATGTGCCGCCGACATTGATCTTGCTATCTTGCTATCTTGCTATCTTGAAGAATCCAACACACTTCCGTATGCTTCAAACATCACACTGACATCCTGGTTTTTTGCAGAAAAACAAAGCCTTTGGCAAAATAATATTTGAAAATATAATTACATTTAGATGTAATCTAGAGAGAAGGGAGGGAATGTAATATACAGTAGACTGTTATATAGAGACAAGAGAGCGGCTGAGTTATTTATAGTGTCATCCGATCGTCACATGTGCCAAGGCATGACAGAATTTCTGAGATACTCGTACACAAACCCAGGAAAATCTACAGGGGTTGGACAATGAAAATGAAACACCTGTCATTTTAGTGTGGGAGGTTTCATGGCTAAATTGGACAATCCTGGTGCCCCATCTTCATTAATTGCACATTGCACCAGTAAGAGCAGAGTGTGAAGGTTCAGAAGCACAGATTTGCTCAAAATATTGCAAAGCACACAACATTATGGGAGACATATCAGAGTTCAAAAGAGGACAAATTGTTGGTGCATGTCTTGCTGGAACATCTGTGACCAAGACAGCAAGTCTTTGTGATGTATCAAGAGTCACTTTGGGGTGTTTTGGAGGAGCAATTCAGGAAACTTTTTCCTACACCAGCATCACATAGTGACCTGGCCACTATCCTGCAAGAAGAATGCCTTAAAATCCCTCTGACCACGGTGCAAGACTTGTATGTGTCATTCCCAAGAAGAATTGACACTGTATTGGCCGCAAAAGGAGGTCCTACACCATACTAATAAGTTTTTGTGGTCTAAAACCAGGTGTTTCAGTTTCATTGTCTAACCCCTGTAAATGTGAAGCTTAAACAAGGTTAATTTTTCCCCAATGAACAACTCAAATGGTAACAGTGGAAAAGAAAGACTTCCTGAGATAATAAGAGAAATAAACCTTGAGAGAAATCAGACTCAGAAGGGAATTCCATCGTCATTTGGGTTATAATATCTTAAAAACCTAAAAAGAGCCTGTGAGGGGTTGTGTAGAATTTACTATCATGGTGAATCAGGCGGGTGTCGGAGATGAGGTCGGATCAACACTCTCTGGTAGCATGTGTACATGAGCAGAAAGAGAGAAATAGCAGATAAGGAATTCATTCAGTCATTAGCTTCCACTTAACTCACGTGGGGTTATGGGTGCAAGGGCAGGATTGCGAAGCCGAACATGATTAACCAGTGTTAAATTTTTTACATTTTTTAAAGAGCATAATGTTAATTTTACAGCCGTAGTTTTGTGTTATGTGATGGGGTTGCCACTCCCCCGAGACAAACAATGCCGTGCAGACACGCACACACAAACACACACAGACGCAAGACAGACACAAACAAACGTCATACAGTCACAGACAAACTTGGTAAATCACAGCCACCTTCCTGAGAACCCGGAAGGTTTCAGATCATTTGTTTATAGTTGATTATTGAACCTACAGCAAATATAATGTGGTCAGGACTTTTTTCTTTTACTGGAGCAATGTTGGAACTGTGGTCGTCATTAGACCCTGCTGTACCTGTTACTGTGGAGTGTGCCAGATGATTGAGTTTGGAAATTATTGAGTGAAGGAATGTGAGGAAACCGGAGCACAAAATTACCCAGGTATCCCCACCCGCTCATCGAGCCCTGGTTCTACTCATCGTGAGGCAACAGCATTACAACTGCGCCACCGTGCCGCTCTCATAGCAATTTATGGCAGTGAATTTAAATGTATTAATACAATATTGGGCTATTGGTAAATGTTTCTCAAGAGTTTTCATCATATTCATTGCTGTATTATACTTATTAAAATCTAGCAAAGTGAAACTTTCCTTGCAAAGTGAAACTTTCCTAAAATATTTTTTTATTTCAATGTTATTGAAATGCAAATAATTTTTAGCTTCTTTGTAAGTATGTGTGTGTGTGTGTGTGAGAGAGAAAGAGACAGAGAGAAGTGGTGATCGAGGCAAGCAGAAATGGAAATGCCAGTCAGTAGCTGTGAAAAATGACAGTTAGAGCAGTTGACTTGGGTTGAAAAAAAAAACTCTCCCACACATGGTAACACCAGCAAGATCCACCACATGGTCTGTATAAGGAGCATTTAATGACTTACAGTACATGCTTTATATTTGTCTTCAACAGGCTGCAGTCATGTGTATTATATTGTATTGTTCTAACCATGCCTTTGAAGCCTCAGTCAATAGATCAATTCAACCCTTACAAAACCACAGTAATCCGACTGTAATGACATCATGAGTCGCACATGGCCAGTGGATGTGCGACACAGCTCCTCTTTCAGTCTGCAGGAAGAACTAATGTATCCCAGCTTCAGATTATACCATCTGGAGAGGTATCATCCACTGGGATGAAGTGAGTATTCTTGGTAATCAGGACTCGGGTTGCGTTGTGAAATAGATCCATGACAATTAGTCAATATGGGGTGAAGCTGATAAGGGTATGTGGTTTAAAAAGAGAGAAACGGAGACTGGTGTATGTAGTAGTTGTAGTAGTTGTAGGGATGCTAACTGTCCTGTAAAATTCCTCTTTGAGACATACTTTGTTCCGGAAACTCTTATTTTTTAGCAACGGGAGAGAAATGCTGCAGATTAGACTGAGACAGGAGATATATATTAAACATAAGTAAAGTGCTACTCTCAGTTAGCCCGTCTGTCATATTCCAGCTCCCACTGAGCATTTGCTTTTGTCACGACCAATCAAAAGCTGTAAGCATTGTTATGTCACGCTTTAAAATGGAGCAAGATTTAAATGACAACCACAGATAGTTGTGCTCATCTATCTGCAAATAAAAACTTTCAAAATACTGAAAGGAGTGGGAAAATTCCCACAAATGGCTATAATGCATAAGTGACAACGATGGGATAATTAACCAGTGCACCATGTGCCTTCTGGGTTTTTTCAGGTCAGGGGGAATTTGTGATATCAAATAGCATGCATTGGGAGAAAATCACAGAAAGTGCAGGAGTCTGCAGAGGAGACAAGAAGATAGTTCCTTTAACAGAAATTCAAATTAAATTGTAAACTTGCTGTTTTTGTATGTTTAAGGATTATTTAGTCTGTACTATTGGAAATAAATGTTAGATGATATTCATTATACATTTTCTTTGCATGAACATTGTTCTGATTTATTATTTTTATATATTTATATATTTAAAATAAACAGTCTAAATAAAACAGTTTCATGTTCCTATGATGGTGTGAATCTAATAACCCCTTTCCCGCTCCCTCTTGGTGTAAAAAGACATGCATGCTAGTTAAATTGCCAAATTTCCTTACCACAAAAGGGTAAAGTTTTCTTCAGGAAGAGCATGAAAAAAAACAGAATTTACTCATTGTAGCTGCTGCATACAGGTACCATATTTATTTAATTTTCACTGTAATTCACTGTATTAGGACCAATTGACTAGTAATGAGTGTTAGCTAGTCCAACATTTGTTGCAGCTTGTTGTGTGTTCCTAGATTGCAGTGGTTATTACTTACTGAAAGTGGTCCATTGAAGGAGAGAAACAGGTTCATGGGACATCAATTATAACTGATTTGCATGGGGAGATAAGAAATGCTGCTAGAGATGTTTTCAAACGCTGGTATATTTTATACTTGTATCAGTATGAGACACTGCCCAAGTAGTTGTACTTGGTCTGACAAAAAGTGGTACAGGTGCATACATATTTGTTGCAGTTCTGGTCAACTTTTAGGTTGAATGTCTGTGCTACGATTAAGCGGGTATAGAAAATAAATGAATGCCTGTAGTATGCCGGCTTGTAGACAAGTGTGGGGAAATAAGCCAAGAAATAGCAATAACAGTTATGGATTTAATTTGCTGCCCAAGCCCATTGAGCAATTAATGGCGTACACATTCCTCCTGTTTTTCAGTTCTTTAATATAGTTATTCATTCTTTGGCACAGTTATGTTGTTATGACCCATTCTGCTAACTATACTCAGGGGGTTTGCACTTGGTAAAGTCTACTGATGTGTTCTGTTCATTCATTCTTTCAATTATTTATTCATTCATTTATTATCTCCTGCTTAATACACACGTGATCACCCAGCAACTCTGGGCGCGATGGACGGAACAACCCTAGACAGGGAGCCGCTCCATCGTATGGCACACATAATCACACACACGTTCATTCAATCCACCATTTTTCAATACTAATATTGCTATTGATCTTTTTTTTATGTGTGGCACATTGGTGCAGTGGGTAGTACTGTTTCCTTATATCAAGAAGGCAAGGGGTTAAATTCCTGTGTGGGGTGTGCCAGATCAAAGTTCAAGATTTTTATTTGCCATAAATAAATTTCTAGCGGGTACAAATATATAGTGAAATGAGAAGTGACTGTTCCACAGTGTATACAACTAATATAAAAATCAGTTAAAAGAGAATAATTACAGTATATGATTGTAACATATATGTAAACAATGAATCCAGTGCAAATGCTACATGATATAAAGTGTTTTATGAACAAATTGGTCCAAGTGTTTAATGTCTGAAATATCTGAGGGTAAAAACTCAGCCTTTCTGTTCTTGTCCCTGATGGAGCGAAGACGTTTCCTTGAGGGTAGTCATTCAAACAGACTTTGGTTTGGTTGGTGAATGTCTTTAATACTTCTTTTGCCTGATAGAAATATTCTGAGGTTATGGCAGTGCAGTCCTGGTGATGCATTCGAAGCATCGGATCACTCTATGACTAAAGATCCTTTATGTTTTGAGTTTTCCGGTTCTCCCCGTATCCGTGTCGGTTTCCTAAGAGTGCTCCGTGTCTCAGGCTGATTAGTGTCTCAATTTTCGTTCTATGATTCTTACTTGAATTTCACTATCTATCTGTTGATAAACTTTAGTGCAAATCACATATGTACTAGATATTATTTTTTCATGCACCGCAGTCACAAATGAACTCACCTATGCACACTGACTGGTGAGATAGTGGCCTTGCACGGAAAGTGCTGAAAAGACAGTGCAGGCAACAAAAGATTTTATATAGTCAGCCTTACAAAAAGCAAAACAGTTATAATTCATTGAACTTGAAGAAGGAGGTTTTTATTTACCCCATATTTTTAAATATGTTTCTTTCTCTGTGTCTCTCTCTCTGGCTCCGTCTCTCTCTGGCTCTCTCTCATAGCACATGATAAACATTTTCACATTTCAGTAAGCACTTGTCACAAAGAATCCTTTGCAGAAGGTTAGAATAAAGCGATGTGGTTCGAGCAGAACTCAAGGTCACCATGAATTCAGTGTAGGGCATGAATCTATTAGACAGGGCACTGCTGTCTGTCTGGTGTGTGTGTGTTTGCATTTTGTTACTCAAGATATCCAGAAAGCAGCCTAGGTTTTTAATGCACGCCATCCATTTAGTGTCTCCAATAACAGCTTTATACTGTGATGCAATGTGGTCTTTTAAAATTACCACAGACCGCAAGAGTGAGCTGTGTGAGCTAATGACATTCAATCACTTACACACACACACACAGACTCACGGATACTCTTGTAATTTCCCAAATGTGAGGAGTGAATCCCCAACAAAAATGAGGATCATTTCCACAAACCAGATAAGATAATCAAGGTTCTTTACATTTAGAGGGTCAATAGTGTCAGCACTCTTAAAGCATCATGATGTGATATCAGTAAAAAAAAATATCTATAAAGACCGTCTTGAATGTGTTGACTTCTCAAAACTGTCCTCTCTTTGAAATTAAAAAGCTGATCCAGTCCTCAGAAAGATGGTTGTACAAACACACACACACACATGCATTTCCCAAGACAAGTCAATATACTTTTTACTCGCTGAGGCGTGGCACCAAATCTTGGATTTTGCTTTTGCAATTAAAATAGTGCATGTTGTGAATTTTATTTATTGCCTTATAAAGCTACAGTCATGTAAAAAACTAAACACACCCTCTTCTAAATTCTTTTTTTGTATCAGGACATCTGGTCTTATTATTAAGTAAATACAGCCTCAGATGAAGAACAACACACAACAAAGTCCAACATTATTTAGAAACTGAAGCCAAACTGGAGAGGCCATGTGTAATGAAATGTACCCCATTGTACAAGCACCTTGAGCAGAAATAACGTGAGCCAGTAAGTTACACATTTTGAAATCAGTTCCTGCAGGGTCACAACAGCAGGTAAATTTATAGCAAGGTTGATTTTGCACTTGTTTTTACCTCAGATGCCCTTCCTACTGTAGCCCTTGTATTCCGAGTAATTTGCTCTAACCCACTTAGATTTTACCGTATGACTTTATTAGTCTCTTGCATCATTCTTGAGGAATTTTTAACCACACACTTTGCTTCAGTTTAATGAGGTATGGACTTTGTCTGGGCCATTGCAACACCTTGATTAATTTTTAGACATTCTGTTGTATATTTTCGGGTCTTCTTGGGATAACTATTCTGATGCATGATCCAATTTTCTAAAATACTTGCAGAGGTTGACTCGATGACTGCAAGCAGCCCAGTTATTGTAAAACCAACAGAAATAATCAGAGTTCCACCACCATACTTCACAGTTGGCATGAGGTATATGTGGTGATTAATTATTTGGCTTTTACCCGATAGCACAGAGTACATTACAAACAAACACCCACCATCTCTTGGTTAAGGTGCAACTCAAGTTTATTCATGCTGTTCCATACAGTGGACAGGGCAGAGGGTTTGAGATCAAAATGTAACTGGTTTAATCTCTGCTCTGGGAAAGTTTCAAGGCTGAAGAGCAACTGAGCAAGACAACCCACAATTTTGCTTTCTCTGTGCCTCGGTGTGGGCTTCACACTGCTTCAGGTATCTATATGTTCTAAAAAAATAAAGTATTATAAACTTTAATATTATTATTAATATTATTTAACATGTTAACTGAGAAACTTGTTTTTCAGAGCATTGACCTATCAATTTTAGGAACACAGAACTGTGAATGTTTTTTACTTGTGGCTATTCTTTTCAGTTTAGAAGGATGGACATTAAATTATTTAGTAATGTCCAATTGGTGGGCAGCAACATCAGCTGATGGCTTTTTTCCTTGCCATCTGAATACTGAATATCTGAATACTTCAGACATGAAAAACCGCCAAAGTGTCTGAATGTATAGAGGTTGTCACAATTAATCAAGGGCATTTGATTATCAGGCCTGGTTGCTACTTAACCTCTTCTACATTTATACAGGTGTAGGTATTTTTGGGAATCGATTCTGTGGACCCCAGGACTAAATGTTTTTATTATGTCCTGATATGTAAATCCTTAGAATTGACTTCTTCTTGTAAGGTTGAGTCTTGCAGAACAGAAGTGAGTGTCTCACTGTTACTGTTTTAAGAACAAAGGTACACAGAGTCGAATAGCGGGGAGATGGTACGAGGTTAAACCCGGAGGTAATCTGAGGCAGTGAAAGTATATATTGTGTGATTACTCTTATCTCTCTCTATCTCTCCCTACTCTCCTTCCCGTACTGTCTCTTGGTGTACCTCAAGTGCTTCTTGAGCAGTGTTCCAGAAAGCCTGCAATACCACACGCTCAAAATCATATCTAAGTCTCCCCTCGAATTTTTCAAATTCTCATTTAATTCTGATTTTTATAAATGTGTTTCTAGTTTCTTTTGTTTGAGTTATGTGATCTTAAACATCTATTTTGCTTGTCTTTTAGCAATATTATTATTTTCTTTTACTGGCAGCTTATAAGTGACATTTTAATATTTATTCTTAGTTTTGTTTTGTTGCCAGCTTGGGTTTCTTATTGCCCCGTTTATTTTCTCCAGCTATTGTGACTGAGTCCACCCAAGCAATCCCATAACAGGTTTAAGCTTTTCATGATTGTAATCTCCTACTCATGGAAACCCATCGTACAGAAGGTGCACTCTGCATCATACTTCATTATCAGTGATGCTTAGAATTATGCTGGCTTCCTGCCATAATTGTGGAGAAACTGATAATTACATTGTTTTTCTTGATTAGTTTGTATGGAACAATCTTAATGATTGGAATTTGCTCTGGGCTAAAAAAAAGTTCTCTTTATGAGAAGTAGTTTGTTTATTTAGGCTTTATAATCAAAGGAAATTAGTGAGCATCCTGTGTGAGTGTGTGTGAGTGAGTGTGTTTGACCTCCAGTACAGCAGTGATCGCTCTACTGATGCTGTGCCACTGTAAAAGAAAGAGATTAGACTAATTATGTGACTTCAAGGCACTGACACCCAAATGAGAAATACTGCTACTGGGAGTATTTTTACTCATTGACCCAAAAAATAGATTTATCCAAAATGGGTGTTGTGATGTCTTACTGATTGTGTTATATAGCAGGCCTTTAACTTTCCTCCAGCAACAATATGTCCTGTGATATCCAGCTAAGATACTGATTATTTTACATAGTCGATAACTGTAATTTTTGAAAGCAATTATAAAGATGGGAATAAACAACATGTGGAAGGTTATAGAAAAAACAAACAACAAGGTGTGTTAAAACTACAGATACAGACATTTCTTTCTAGATTTGCATCTACTGAAGGTAATACCATAGTTCACACACACACTAGCTAATCCAATATGATTGTATTTGGTGAGGTTTGAAGAGTAAGAAAAGTGAAAAAACTTATTATTGTTTGTAACCAAATTTAAAGACAAGATCGACTCTGCGGACCCCAGGACTAAATGTTTTTATTATTTCCTGATATGTACATCCATAGAATTGACTACTTTTTTGTAAGGTTGAGTCTTGCAGAACAGAAGTGAGTGTCACACCATTACTATTTTAGGAACAAAGGTACACAGAGCCAAATAGCGGGGAGGTGGTAGGGGTTAAACCCGGAGGTAATCTGAGGCAATAAAAATATATATGGTGTGATTACTCTTATCTCTCTCTATCTCTCCTCTCCCTACACGCTTTCCCATACTGTCTCTTAGTGTTAAAGTTAAAAGCGGTGGATTTGAATATAACATTGAGGTCAAATGAGTCTGCAGTTCTGCTGTGGCATTCAAATAGTAATAACAAAAAACTACATGCCTTGAAGTATATCCTCTGCCTCTTCCTGCTCCTTATTGCCGTTCTCACCTGCTGATACTTCAACATATTCTAAACCTTTCTAAACCTACTACTTTATCTCTTGATCCTGTCTTTACTCCTTTTATCAAACTTTGTTCTTCTATATTTCTTGCTCATGTCTGTCACATTATCAATCTCTTACGCTCCTCTGGCTCTATTCCAGTTATCTTAAACTGGCTGCCGTCACCACTGTCATCGAGAAACGATATTTGGACCTAAGTTCAGGACCATGTCTACAGTCCCTTTTCTGTCTGAAGTTCTCGAGCGTGTCTTAGCCTCTCAGCTACTTGATTACCTGAATAACAACAAGCCATTTAAAACTATTCTGTCAGGTTTCCACCCTGACTCCTCATCGATCTTTCTGCAGCTTTTGATAAAACATTTAACTAAAACATTCTTTTATCTTTATTACTGTATATTGTTATTACTGGCACAACTCTCTCATGGTTTTAATATTTGGGAGAGAGCAATTCATTTGCATTTGCATTTGCACATACCTGGGGTTAGACAATGAAACTGAAACACCTGTCATTTTAGTGTGGGACGTTTCATGGCTAAAT
>JAOUQT010072981.1:0-10229 GCA_025769995.1 Xyliphius kryptos
GTGGGAGAGAGATGCGTGCAGAAAGCAAGAGGTACAGAGAGAACGACAAGAACAAAGCTGGGGTGGGGGTTGGGGGTAGGGGACAATAAAGACCACAATACAGGTGTGGCTTTTACTGCATCTAAAGTAGGCAAACATTTCCATCACTAAAAGGAATCAACAACTGGACTGAACTCAACCCACCAAGAAAGGACACAAAGGCGAAAGGCGTAAAAACAGAACTCGTTTATTCAACCAAATTCCAGAACCATTAAAAACAGCAAAAAAAATTAAATAAAAAAAAAACAGTTTAATGTTTAGCTCATTACACCACAGAGCATCAACGACACAAGGTTTACATGTCAAGCCCACTACGCACGTTTGTATAAAACACATAATATAATGGGATATTTTATACACAATACAGTAAAGGGTGAAACTGTGCAGGGACAGGATTTTTTTTTTTTTAAAGCTGTAAAAAAAAAAAAAAAAAAAAAAAAATTTGTTATTTGGAAAACATGAGCATTTCAAATGTGAAATTGTCCCATGAACAAAAAAAACCTGTGCAAATTCATTCACACATTTGAGACCTGCACTTAGAGGAGTCAAGCTGTATTGTTAATACGATTTTTTAAAATCCTTTATGAGTCCCATACTGTTACAGTCCTTCTATTACACACAATGCTAATTGTTTTTCATTTGGAACATTTTTTTCCTATGAGCACTGCAGCTTTAAGGTCACATTTCTATCAGCCTAAAAAGAATCTATTAGAGGAAAATAGATATTAAAAAAATCAAGTTATAAATATCAGTCTGAACAATCATATTTAACCATTCTGAGGAAAGAAATGAATGCAGACATACACCGAAGGACACGTGCCTTCAGATTATGTACCAAATGACAAAAAAGACTTGGAAACTACAAAAACTACATGGAAATGCTAACGCATTCGCAATGAAGTGTGATCTGTGAACTTGTCAGACATGATTTTAAGAGTCTTACCGTTGATGATGCTGCAGAGGCAAAGACTGTTGCTAATCAGAACTCAAAATTTAAAAATAAACCCCCAACCCTAACTCCAACATATGTTGCAGTGACTGATAAACAAAACCCTGTAACAGCAGGATGTAACTAGCATAAAAGAAAACAAGATGCCATCTGGTCTCCAGTCGATGGTTACAGCGCCAGCATGTGGTGAAGGGTGTTAACTCCAGATGCACCTGGCCTTGAGGCAGGATGCTGTACACATTTGGTGGCATAAACAAAACACTGCACAAGGTTGAAACGGTCTGACATAAGTGTTTTCTGTGCGACTCAAATCTGCTTGAATATGAGGGCGTTTTTAGACCGCTGTAAGTGAACTTGTTGGAATGTTTTTTTTTATTCGGATTTAATTAACGCTATTGCATTGATGTATAAAATCCCCCTAATGCAATTGTTGCGCGTTAATGTCAATCCTTAATTCGTGTTTATATGACTGACAAAGGTGTATAACGGTCAAGACATTTGTAAATATCACAATTACACTATGTACTTTGAATGACTCTTGGGAATTGAGTTGAAACGATTGAAACTAAAAAACGTGCTGACTTAAAATGCAGAACATTCTTCTAGATTACACACTACTATTCAACAGTCGTTGTCAGTACACTAAAAACACACTATTGTATTAAACACTTCCAAAGGATATTCTGATTTATGTCTGAAAACAAGCGATTTATTCGATGTAAATCGAGTTTCAGTTGTATAGATCATATATACTTCAGAATTCCCCTAAATTGTGTTGTGTACCGTGTCAGATGAGATAGAAAATCAAGTCGACCGTTTGGTTCTCTGTACAGACAGATCCGACCTGTTTTGAGAACTGTTACTTGGTGTGTCTGGATTCTCGGAACACAACGATACACAGTATGTTCTAAACAGCAGCAGGTGATTCAGAGAATCGAAAGCTAGGTTTTGGGGAATAAAGAAGAAAACAGGCCGGGGATTGGACTCGGCTGCTCGCTGAGGCCGGTGCTTACCTCGGTACTGCGGGGTGAATTTGCGCATAGCCGCCGGCAGGCTCTTGTAGAACTGGTGCTCTCGGGGGATGAGCGGCTTGCAGATGGTCTGCTCCCCGAAGCGCAGCACGCAGGAATGGCCGCCCACCTGGTGCACGAAGGGTTCAAGCAGAACCCCTTTCCTCAAAGCCACGGACTGTTCTGACTCCATTCCCTCGATGGCTGGGCTCATCCTCAGCGGGCATTAAGGCTCTCACCGCTCGGATCCTGGCGGCCACGTAGAGACGGCAGTGAGGAGACAGAAAGAGAGGAAGTCTCCCTCGGTCTACCGTTTGTTCTCAACGTAAGAACGCTGTGTGGTAAACAGCTCGGATACTTCTCGTCTAAAAGACACACAAAACGTCAAAAACCGTTGAGGCTCTGTTAATAAATCGGTTCTTGGGACGTTTGGGCTGTTTTTCTCAAATAAACTGATTAACGTTTGACGTTTATAAAGAGCCGAAGGCCACCAACAGAATCCAGCAGCGCAGCTACGTCAATGTGACAGTGCGTCGGTCTGTAACTAGCGAATAACAACGTAACTGAGTGTATTGGACCCCGCCTCCCAACAGAAGTCGACCAATCAGAGTCGGAGAACAAATGCGTTTCTGTGGCCAACCGAGTGAGCAAGAAGGCAAACAAAGAGGTCGAAAAAAGAGGAAGGGTGGGGGAGGAGAGGAAGAGGAAGAGCTGTGAGTTGCTCCGAAACTGCGGCGACTCAGCTGTTTCTCTACGTGACCTAAACGTTTTATTTAGATATTTAAATTTAAAGGACTACCACTTCACAGCGCGGTTTAAACAACGTGAACACCCATACAAACGAATAATTGTAACGCCAGTTGTCACAGTGAATAGACACATCACATTCAGATCAGTACTATTAAAACAAAAGATTGAGACCGTATTAATAATATATTTTAGCATAAGTTTTTTTGTGTGTGGAGGAAATCCACAGCTCTGAAATTATTTGAAATATTCCATTTAGCTGGTGCCTTGATCCAAAGTGACTTACAAGTATCCCAACTTGGTTGGGGTCAGAACACAGGATTGATACAGCAGCAGCCTGGTGCAATGAGGGTTAAGGGTCTTGCTCAAGAACCCACATTGGTAACTTCAGTGGTCTTGGGATTTGAACCCACAACCTTCCGATTGATGGTCCATGAAGGACCCCCGTCACCCAGCACACACACTTTTTGTTCCGCTTCTCTCAGGCAGGAGACTGCGGAACATGCGAACAAGCAGACTGAGGAACAGCTTCATACCAGAAGCTGAGAGACTCAAACTCCTCATAACAAACACATTACAGTCACACCACAACACTTTCCCCTCACTGGTCACCATAAAAACCTCTCATCTCCTAACATGTCAAAAAGATTACATTACATACATACATACATACATATACATACACACATATATATATATATATATATAAATAAATGTACATATTGATTTTTAGCTTTAAAAGTTTACAGGGTTACTCTGGGTCCGTGGGCTTTAATTTCGTTTTTATAGCATGCCACATGTGATGAAAATGACAATAAAGCCTCCTTGAATCCTTGATAGTCTGACACCCAAATCACTGAGCTATACCACCCCCCCTTTATCTATATAAAATGTGTAGTCAGGTACAGCTAGTTTAAGTATTTTTAAAAAATGTATAAAAACATCACAAAATGATTTTATAAGCTTGATATATATGTTGTTTTGTGAGCTATAATTTGCCAAAGAATGAAAAAAAATACATTGAAGTATTATCATTTGATTGTTTCCCTAAAAATAAATTACAATTGTTTAAAAAAAACGTGGTTTATATTTCTATAAATGTAAATAAAAGTATATATTTAATATATTAATATATTGTGACAAGACTAAACATATTATTTTAATGATATCTAATGATTTACTTGTTACAAGTCAAAGTTACAAGCTGCTTTACACTATCCCTATCTTTAATTTACGGGGAAATAATTTTTTTTTTCTGGCTGCTTTAATTAGGGTTCTTCAAATTGGGCACAGGCGGCATATTTAGCTTGGTATTGTTTTACAGTGGATACTACCGTGGATTTATTTGAGTTTGGGACTGGTACCACCAGTGCTTTGTTACATACACGTCTAATAACTGAAATAATTTATCATCTTTAGTTTGTCACCTGTTGACATAGAAGCATGTGAGGAACACCCACAGAGGCATTGGAATCAAACGTGGAAGCTTTTTTTTGTGTGGTACAAGCACTGTCACTGTCCCCCAACTTACTGAGATACGTTTAAAGTAACTATTTAACATTGAATCTTGTGTTTTAACTCATTACTACAATAAATGTGCCAAAATAATTTTATAGTTGTGCATTAAATAAAAAATATCAAAATAACATGGATTGATTTGGATTCTAGTTTTTGCATGTTCTCGATGTGTCTACCTGAGTTTCTTTCCAAAGTTAAAAGAATATTCTAGTCAAAGAAGTTGGAGATACTAAAATCCATTTAGGTAAAATATGACTTGAGTATTTATTACAAATTCTGCGCCAAAATTAAGTAATTACACTGTTAAAAATAAAAGACTACTGATTTGTAAGAATGGGATAATTTTGTGAAAATAGAAATGTATCACTAAAGAACTATTTTATGATAAATTATGTTGTTAGAGAATATAATTATTATGAATATAATATAAAGAGTGCCAGATGAGTGTTGGTTCAACGGTTTTAATCTCTCTAATCCAGCGTGCTAGTATTCACGAGTGGAGAAATAGGCCACGAGACAGAAATGTGAGGCACTAATTTACACAGCAGGAAAAAAGCTAAGTCTAAATGCACCAAAGGGTGTCTGAGTAAATCAGTATAAAAGATCAAAAGACCAGAAAGCCTTGTATTTTGGCCTTGAAAATCCCTGACTAACATTTTAATCAGTGTTGGTATTTTTACCACAATGTCATTAAAGTAACCGCATGATCTCACATTTTAGAACACAGGTTATTGATGCTCAGAAATTAAATTAAAATCAAAAGAACTAGGCCTTAACACATTTATTTAGGTACACAAAACATATAGCTAAGCCAAAAAAATAAAAGATTAAAATAAAGATTTTTGTTTTGGGGTTGATAATTCGGCATTCTGCAATATACCTGTGCCATCATGAAATAAAATTGATCTATTAAAAATAAATTTTGTCATGCAATACATAGGCATTCAACATTGCTGAAATAGATCATCTTAACATTTTCATATAATCCAAAACCTAAAAACCTGGGTACCCTCTGAATGGACTTGGGTTACTTCCTACTCTGTGGATTATTTGCATGTTATACAAAGAAATAGAATTCCATTACACACTAAAATTGCCAAGAACTCATGCAAATCATGTTAATACAATGAAACTACTATAATTTAAACAATAAGGAAGCTAAATAGGAGCTCTTGTCCATTGAGTGTTAGTAGCAAGCTTGACCTTTACAATAACCTTTGGCATCTATATTATATTTTTTTTGTAGTTTTTAGACAGTGCTTATTCAGGCTGTGCCAGGTTGGCTCTCAACCCTTCTTAATTTAATCTTGACTCTGGTACATTATGATTCGCTAAGAAGTGAGTCAGGGAGAGCAGAGGAACTACCAGCTTAGTAAACCAATAAGAACACAACAGCAAGGTCAAGTCCAGAGTGTATGATACTTCGTTCTAAATGATACTTACATTTATAAATTTTATGCCCAAGTTCATTATGGCAAATGGTTCAGTGATTTCTATGACATACTGTATTAATTATTTTAATCTTACATTTAGTGTAATTCATTGATACAAATTCATATTTGCTTGCTATTATTATTATTATTAAATCATTATTTTGTCTTATTTATTATTAAATGTAATCTAATTTAGAGCTGTCTTATTTGTGATATGTTGTATTGTCCTTTTTACTTACTGTCATTAATTAACCTGGAATGGAATGACACATACACATATAAGGACACAGACTCACATAACGAATGATCATATAAATTGCAACAAATAATTACAGCCGTGTGTGTGTGTGTGTGATATAGTTTGCAGAAAATTTGCAGCATGGCATAAATACACAGCTTAATTGATGATTGTGGATCAGTACAATCAATCAAATGAAGAGGTAAAAAAGAAAAAAAAAACATTTAAAGAATCCGCTGTCACGTCCTAAATAAAACTAAAATATGCACCTTAAAATACTAAAATCCCTCACGTGATGGAAACTTGTGGGAAACTCTTAAATAGCAACAAACAAAACATATAAATAAGGTGCTGTGATCATATTCTAAAAACAAATTATAATATATGTAAAAATAATTCTAGGGTCAAATGCTCAACCCCAGTTTTAGCCAGCAGTGATGGAAAATAGAGGGACATGCTTTGTCTCCTGACCAGACAGCTCAGAGCAAATCCCTCTTAAATCACTAATACCTCAACTATAAATATCTGTTACAAATAAAGCATGTAGGCTGTAAATACACCACCATACCTGACATGCAGATATTTAACCTTCTCAGCACAAAGCCCACATGTAAGTGAGTATTTGTGGTAAAAATACATTTGGCTTTTTACATGCAGTGTAACTACTTTGTATTCTAGTCTTCACATAGATTTTAAGATAGAAGTGAATTTTGAAGACTACAAACTGACCTGCACCAATAACTTTATTATAAAATGTCAGGTCAATATACGAATAAAAACTATTACATCTGGCAAATTCAAGCCTTACCAAAAATAGTGCAAAGGCAATGTAAAAATCTAAAAAAGAAAAAAGGTGTACAACGAAATCCTTGCTTATTTAAAATGCACCCACTAACGTTATATTACCATAAAATGTATTAAATATAAAAAGTACATTTAGGACTACATTTATAAACAAAAGGCAAATTTACACAGGTTGTGCACATGCATTATCTCCATCACCTAAATCCAAAATGTGTCATTTATATACATCCATCCACATGGATTTGTTTAACTACTATGTTTTTAAAAAGAAACATTGCCATTTCTCTGTATGCGAGCATCATATAAAAGTAGTTTGCCTGATTCACTAAGTTCAAAACAGATTTATACCAAGTGAAACAAAAATAAGTGTCGCTTGAAGCGTTTGTTAAGTGATAAAGAGGCTAAAGAAAATTGGAGTCCTTATATTTTTATAGGTCTGAAACATATAGACAAGTATGTTTGCAAAAAGATCTTTGAAAAACTGTAGATTTCCTCTGAGAAATATACATTATATTTATCACGGTACTTTTTGCCGAGGTGATTAGTTCAAGCTCTGTGTGTTAGTTTTAGTACAAAAGGTCACACTAAGGTCTGAGGTTTCCATTATTCAGTATAGTGCTGAAAAAACATGTTGGATGTGTGCGTGCGTGCGTGTGTGTTGCGCGTGCGTGTGCGTGCGCGTGTGTGATCTGCACAAAATCCGATAGGAAGCCTGGTGTAAGTCTTTAAGGGGTCAATCTGTTTATCTCGTGGCATACAGAATGAATGTAGCTTTATCCTCGTAAGCTGTTCTGAATGGATCAGTCACAATAATAAGGTTGTCGGATTTCACAAAGATCTCCCTCTTTATCTGATCTTGTGTATTTTAAGATATTGCTTCTGTTCAGTAAAGACTAGCTAAAAACAATTCTAGGTTTGTGTCATGCTTTGTTGCTTATTAATGCACAACATGGATACACAGTTTCCTTAGCAAGATGCTTATTTAGAATCCGGCAACAAAAATATAAAATTTAAAATGGTGTGCAGTCCGAAATTGAGAAATGGCTTACCTTTACAGATATTTTGTTTTGTAAAGTGTCTTCGATTTGAAATGTAATTCCTTTTGCGGTTTACTTTTATAACATAAAATAATAGTATTTCAGCTGTTCAAAATGACCCACATTTTTCTTAAAATAAATTAAAATTGTTTAGTTAAATAGTAATTTGTAGTTATTTGGTTACAATATTACTAATTGTTGCAATTAAACACCATTTTTCTGCATAGTCATAGTCAACTTGCTTCTACGGCCTTACATCACTGTAAAAACAAGTGCATGTTCCCTGCTGATAAAAGCTTTTGTCCTGTTTATGTAACCATGTTTTCACTGCATGAATTTAGCTCACATCGTCTTTGAACTGTGCACCAAGTAAAGCATCATTAAGAGAGGCCCAAGAAGATGGAAGTCCGCGGGCTGTTGCGTTGGCCATTTCAACAGTTCTCTACAGCTCTTCCATTTTTTTAGACGACTTGAGATCATACACACACAATGAATAAAATATTAATATTTAGACTTTTTAAAGTATCACCATTGTCTGCCTAATCAATAAATCACTTAGTGTAATGACATATTTAGCATTTTTTGTGTTCTGAATATTTAATCTACTACTAATAAACCAGGAAATTTTGGACAGCTTCATAATGTATGGCCAGCATGTGGCTGGTTAGCACATTCGCCTCTCAGCACTGAGAATTCCCATTCCCAATGTTCTGCCTGTGACTGCGTGGGTTTTCTCCAGGTTTTCCGGTTGCTTCCACAGTTCAATAAAATGGATACAAGGTAAATTGACTGCTCTGAATTGCCCCATATAATCTGTGTGTCTGTACGTGTGTGTGTGTGAGTGAGTTCCTAGTGGTAGATTGGCGCCCTGTCCTGTGTGTATTTGCCCAGTGCTCAAAACATTTTCCTCTGGATGGGCATAGGGAATCACTGAATGATTTTCCACATTACGAGCAATGCAAATCAACAATGTGAAAGACATTGCTCACAGTCAAATAAAAGAGCAGTGGACTGCTCTTCTTGCACTCTTGTCACTTCCTCCATCCATCTTGTGCTGTCTGAGTGTACCGCTTTTCTACTGCCATATGCATGCACAGGTTTCGATACACACACACACACACACAGCACAAAGATCAAGAAGTGCAAGAATAGCAGTCCACTGACTTCGTGTCATGGCCTTATCTGCAAAAATATATGACAAAAAAAAATGTTCAAATGTGTGCTTCGCCAAACCAAACTGTTGTCGACGTCTAAGACAGCTTACATTCACTTAAGAACCCACATTAAGGTGATTCTGTAGTGCAATCAGTAGGCTGTAATGAAACAGGTGCCAACACCTGCTTCATTACGTGAGTAATGAGGGGAAAATTAAAAGGAAATAACAAGGGTATAACATCATGTAGCGAATGTTCACTCAAGCTGACCTCTATGGGGAAACACCTACAAAACTGGCAGTACAGACATATGGTATAGGTACAGGTATGTAGACATATACAAAATCGGCAATGAGGGTTTTTTTTTTTAAGCTTAAGTGCATATTATCATTGTGAAATAACATTAGCATATACATAGAAGCTCCAGATATTCATACTTAATAATATATAGATCATTTTTTGTGTTTGACCATCGGCTCTTTATCAATACGTTTTAATCAGTTCATCTGATTGTCACTTTGCACTGTAACTAAGCTTGCTATATGTTTTATGAGTGATCGCTTTTGTGTAGTAAAGCATTATTTATGGTAGATTAATATCTTAGCTCACTTCAGTTTCCAAGTAACTTGTCCAACAATGCCTACATATTTAAACCAATACTACATCTCAGTCAACATTTCAGTGTTAAAACACATTTCTCTTACCTAAAATTGTAATGTTTTTTTATGAAATCTCAAATGATCAAGTTGCAAGTTGCAGAAGCGTTCTGTAACTTGACCAGAACTTCGTCTTAACACAATTGATCTAACATTCTAAGTGACATTCCTTTAGTTTTATCGTTATGGCAACCACCACTCTCAACATTCCAAAGGTTTTGAAAATGTTCCATTATACTTTGTGAATAATAAAATAGTTGATTTGTAGTTTTGACATATTTGAAATGTTATTTACTTACTTTTTTCTCTCCCATTTACTTATTACTTTATTCTACAGCTTTAAATACACGTAAATATGCTATATGCTACTTCTAGGGCCTTTTAGGGGACAACCTACGTTTCCTTAGTGAGAAATGGGGAACACTGAACATGATCTACATGAAAGATTTTAGCTGGCTGGCTAGCTCGTATACCGACATCTTAAACAGAATGAAAATGAATGTTTTTTAACAAAAGCCAAACACCAAACTGGATTATAAAATATAATTACACTGCTCAAAATAATATAGGGAACACTTAAACAACACAATGTAACTCCAAGTAAACCACACTTCTGTGAAACCAACCTGTCCAGTTAGTGTGCA
>JAOUQT010073018.1:0-10228 GCA_025769995.1 Xyliphius kryptos
CTTTACCACTTTTTGCTCCTCCATAATGACATTCCTTTTTCCTATAGCTTTGAACAGACAAAAGTTTTTTGTTTATTTTTTACACTACATTTCCTTCATTCATTTTCTTCTGCTTAATCCTGTACTAGGGTCACGGGGAGTTCCTCATGCCCATCCTGGGGAGAACGTCTCTGGCGCTGGGCAGATACACCCAGGACAGGGTGCCAATCCATCTCTGGGCACACACCCATGCGGAAACAGGGAGAACACCACCCAGATTGGGATTCGAAGCGGGAATCCCCAGCGCTGAGAGGTAAATGTGCTAACCACTAAGCCACTGTGCCGACCCAAATGACTAAATGTAAATCTATCTGTTTAATAGAATATTATGTAAAATAGGTAATGACATAATTTAACACCTTTTAGGACAGCCAATAGATCCTTTCCCTGCTGGGGAGTAGGCAACATTTATTCATTGACTATCTTCTGCCTAATCCTGTACTAGGGCAGCAGTAGGGTTCCCCATGCCCATCCAAGGGGAAATGTCTCAGACGCTTGGCAGATACACCCATGACGGGGCGCCAAGTCATCACTGGGCACACACTCACACACACACTATATAGGGCAATTTAGAGCATTCAATATACCTTTACCCTATGTTTTTGGAATGTAAGAGAAAACCCAGAGGAAACCCACGCGGAGAACATGGAAACTCCACCCAGATTGGGATTCGAACTGGTAATCCCCAATGCTGAGAGCCGAACGTTCCAACCACTAAGCCACTAAATGTAAGTCTGTCTATTTAATGGAATATTATGCAAATTAGGTAATGTCGTCATATAACGCCTTTGAGGACAGCCAATAGCTACTTTACTTGCTGGGGAGCTGGCAACAGTGTTTGTCCACGTGATATTTCGCTGGGCTTTAAGCCGGGTAGTGCCGTTTTAAGAACCAGGCTGTTGTCGGGTTTGTGCTGAACAGTTTGTTTACATTAAGCGGTGTGCATGTTGTAATGTGTGAAGGTTAGAAATACGATGTCTCGTGTTTGTAAGAAAGCAGGCTCTGTGCGCACGGATGATCCGCTGGCTGATGACGTCATAATTCAGAAGCTAGAGGAGTTGAGATGTTTGCTGTCCTCCTGTTACGGTCCTCACGGTAGACTCAAACGGATTCATAACAATGTCGGGGGCAGCAGTGTCACCACCTCGACCTCAGAAGCTCTTTTTAAAGCCATCACGTTCTCGGAGCCGCTGCTGAGACTGATCTCTGCCGCCGCCATGACGCAGGCCACGCGGTTCGGTGACTGCGGTTTGTTTACAGGTGCTGCATTCTAACACTTTATTTCCTTCGAACTTTTATTTTGTAATGCCGAATGACTTAACTTCTGGAACATTCTATGGCAGGCACGTACATCCTACTCGTGATTTCAGTCTTTTAACCTGTTATTTATGGCTCTTCGGAATAAATAAATGATTAAAAATGCAATTTTATTGTAATACTGCATTAATAATAATATTTATTAATACAGTGGAGTGGGCGGCACGGTGGCTTAGTGGTTACGTTTACATTTGGTCATTTAGCAGACGCTTTAATCTAAAGCGATTTACAAGTAGCCCAGCTCTTGGTCAGAACACAAAGTTAACCATACAGAATCCCTGGAGCAATGAGGGTTAAGGGTCTTGCTCAAAGACCCACATTGGTAACTTCGGTGGACCTGGGATTTGAACCCACAAACTCCAGATTGATAGCCCAACACCCTAACCACTGAGCTTCCATACCCTTTAGCATGTTCGCCTCTCAGCGCTGGGGATTACTGGTTCGAATCCCAATTTGGGTGCAGTTTCCATGTTCTCCATATGTCCATGTGGGTTTTTTCCCACAGTCCAAAAACATGGATTTAAGGTAAATTAAATGCTCTAAATTGCCCCCTTGCTTGTGTGTGTGAGTGTGTGCCCAGCGATAGATTGGTGCCCTGTTCTGGGTGTATCTGCGCAGTGCCCAAAACATTCTGCCCTGGATGGGCATGGGGAACCCTCACGATATCGGTAGAGGATTGAACGCAAGATAATGCACAAAACGTATGTGAAATAAAAATAAACACATGTCAAGAAAAAATGTACACAAATCAATTAAAATGATCTGCCAATATATTGAGTGAGTTTATCTTGTTAAGATTTCTTAAAATAAGAAAAAGTTCCTAGAAACTACATTATTTATCTGGATTAAATTTAAGTCAAAAACAAGACTTGTTACACTTAAGATTTTCTGACTTGTTAAGATTTCACAACTACTGATTTTTTTTGGAGTTGACAACAACATCATAAATGTAACAGAGGAGCTGATTGACCTTAAACTAGATTTTTTTTAAATGTTCGGTATTCTATACAGTTTTTTTAATGTGATCTGACTCTTTAGATAGGAACAAAATTAGAATTTGTTTTAAGAGTTGTTTATGCCTGAGTAGCTTATATTCAGTTACACTGCAATTACAAATAAAGTTATTTGTGAGAATGAAAATTGTATTTTTATAGAACTTTATGGTAAAAAAAATGTCAGAGGGAACTATTGCTGTACGATTTATTTATTTTAAAAAGCATTATTAAAAAGTAATAAGTTGATTTTTAAATTTAGAAGTCTTAAATTACTGAGTTGTCGCTTTATCCTTTGATTTTTTTTTTGCAGTAAAATATTCCAACTCTTTGCAGCTTCTATTAATAGGAAAAATTTTTATTTTTTTTAACTGCTTAATGTTTCCCATTGTGATTCCCATTCAAAGCATATAGAACATGATTTTTCACTAGGGTTGAATTTTGTGTAGTTTCCAATTTTTTTTGTTGGTTTTAAAAGTTAAAAACTGTATTGGTAAAAAAGGGTGCGTAGCCAGCTGCTCAGATAAACAATGGTGCAAAATATGGTTTTGGTTTGCACATCCATCCATCTTCTTAATCCTACCTGCTCAGCCAGGATGGAACGTTTCAGATACACCCAGGATTGGGCACCAATCTATCGCTGGGCCCACATTATAAAAGGGCAATTTTGAGGGCATCAATTCATCTTGAATCCATGTTACTGGACTGTGGGAAGAAACTGGAGAAAATCCACACGGACTTCTCACAGATGGGGATTTGAACCTGGATCCCCAGTTCTGAGAGGCAGATGTGCTAACCACTAAGATCTGCTCAGCTCCTGTTTAAAAAAAAAACAAAAAAAAAACATTAAAAGCTTGTTAAGAGTTTGAAATTTTGAGTAAAATAATTGAATTGATGATTAAATCTTATTTACTGCATTTTTCAATTCATTAATGTTTCCTTTTACTTTTTATTAAATACATTTATGTTCAACAAAATACATTATTCTTCTTTCATTCTTTATTTGTTCACAGGACTATTTTCCAGTAGCCTTGTTGATAAAGCCGTCAGACTGGGTCTTGGTGCTGCTGTCTCAGGGCGAGTGTTTAATTACTTGCTGGAGGAATGCCTCAGGTATCTCACTACAGATAGTGACTGTAAGGTTCCAGTGGATTTCGGGAGTGTTCACACACTCATGTCTTTAGCTCAGAGTATGATCACCAGCAAACCAGCCTGCATGCTAAGTCCTGATGAAGTGCAACATATCACCTCTCTGACTGTGCGGGCCTTCCTTCAGTCTGTTCCTTCTGCTTCTTCAAGTAAAACAAGCTTTGGCAGGACAGTGATTGTGACTTTAGAAGGCGAGCCAGTAAACAATTCTGCAGTTTTCCCCGGATTATTGGTTGAGTTGCCCGTTCTGGAGGCTATCGATCTGAAGAACCCAAATCCAGGTCCCTATAAAATTGCATTATTTGGCATATCTCTTTCCGGTGACTTATCTGAAGATGAAGCCTTTGAGATGCATGTTGGATTAAATCCTGAGCTGATTGTCTTGAATCAGCTTTTGAAGCTCGGAGCGCAAATGATTGCGGATGGTGTGGGAGTGTTTGCATGTCAGAAGGTGATTCACCCTGTACTGCAGCACTATCTGAAAGAAAGGGGGCTGCTGGTGATTGAGAGACTTGGACTTGTCCATGTGGAGCTGGTTGCCAAAATGACAGGTTAATGACTTTTTGTAAGACTAATTTTTGTATTAAGAATTACATAAATATTTTCACATCAAGTAAATGGGCAAAAGTCTTGTGGGAAAATTGATTACATTAGGAACATAACAGATGCCTTTTTTTGGTGGTTGGGGACTGAATTTTAATATCTAAGGGTGTTAGAGATCCATGTTGCCTACTGTATTTACACACAGCGGAAATTGTCCTCCACATTTAACTTCTCCATGCAGTGAGTAAGGGAGTGGTAGCTCAGTGGTTAGGGTGTCAAGCTAGCAATCTAAGGGTTGTGGGTTCATATCCCAGGTCGACTGAAGTTACCAATGTGGGTCCTTGAGCAAGACCCTTAATGCTCATTGCTCCAGGGATTCTGTACCCTGTGTTCTGATCCCAACTATTAAGTGGGATACTTAAGTGGGTAAGTCGTTCTGGATAAAAGCGTCTGCTAAATGACCAAATGTACTAATGTGAAATATACACACACTGAGCGAAGTGAGCCCTGTATACAACACGCAGGAAGCAATGTACTTGGTGGGACCAGGAATCGAACCTTGGACCTTCAGGTCACAATTCTGGATTCTTAACCACAAGCCTGCCTCTTTTAGTTTGTTCTTTATGATTAAATCTTTTTTCCATAGTGACAGTTATTAATTACTATAGGGCCCTAACTAGAAACTCGATGCTATTATTTTTAAACACAACTAGACACCAATTTCTGAAGCAAAAACTATTTTTAATCATTTATTTTAGGGCATTTGCATTAAAACAATAATGTATAAGAGATAAATCATGGTAAAGAGGTGTTGCACAATTCAAAAAGAACAGTTACACCTCTTTCCTGTGATTTATTCACAATAATGCACAACCTGGAGTGCCTTATTGATTTTAAAAAGGTTTAAAAGCAATAAAAGGTTTTAAAAGGTTATAAAAAGTGTTTAATAAAAAAAAAAAAAAGATTTGATTCATAAATGTGTTTATTTTAAATTAAATAATTAATAAACTGGTCTCCTGCGATGTAATCTAGTCTGGTTTTTAAGGTGAAATTGACCGCTGAGTAATGGGATACTGGCTAGTGCTTGTGGGAAATGGAAAAAGGTTAATTGAACATTTTTATTAGTTTATTAATAATTCTGTTTTAATGTTGTATTATGGTAATAACTTATATAAATGTTCCTCTGTTTTTTTTCTTTTTTAGGCGCTTTGATCATAAACACTCTGTGCCCTCCTGTCCCTGCCATGGCGTACGGATGCTTACATGAACTACACCCACACTTTAAAGGATCAAAAGTGTTTCTTCAACTGCTTCCTAATGGAGAGCCATCTGTGAGCACCTTGTTTCTCTGCCACAGGAATGTCACAATGTTGGATGAGCTTAAGGTAAATCATCGTTGCAAAAACAGAAGCAAAACCATACCATTAGTATTATCTGATGTGATTGATGTTTTACAGATTACTTGTCAAAGGACAGAACATGTTTTAAGACTGACTCTTCAGGAGCCTTATGCATTAATAGGAGGAGGATGCACAGAGACCGTGCTGTCCACATACATCAGATATAAGGTGAGCACCTGCTTCTGACCAACATTAGATAACACTCAGAGGAAGTGCAAATGTTTTATCCTTTATTATTCAGGCGTCTCCACAGCGATGAACTCGCTTATTAGTGTTCGGCCAAGTCACACAACCCTCACACTCTACCGGCTTGGGACACACAATATCCATAGACTACTTGTTTAAAGCAGTTGATTTACCTTGAATCCATATTTTTGGCCTGTGGGAAGAAACTGGAGTATATAGTATTGGCTGCTAAAAATATCCTTTAAAGATGTGAAAAATTCTTGCCTTATTTTATCTGTTAGTTTTAATAGTTGTATTTCTGATGGCTAATTGATCTATTTTTGGAAAGCTTTGTACTTCCAGTTGCTTGCCTAAAAATCTTAAGGATTTTTCCTCCAAATATTCAATTCAGATGAATTGATATTCTGTGTCACTGTTAAAATAAAGCTGGCATACAATTATGAGACATTTCTTTTTTTTTTGTGTTAAAACTTTTAGTCCGTAGGGGATTAAATACTTATTTCCTGCACTGTATTTATGTCTTATGTAAAATTATATATTTAAACTATTACAGTTATTAACTACAGTAAATTTATTAAACACTAACTGTACCTATGTTTTTAAATTCCTGACAGAGTGCATTACAGGCTTCTGAAGCAGCATCAGCTTTAAAATGCTCGTCTTCAGAGTTTCTTCTGGGTACAGAGGTGTTCTGTAGCTCACTGCAGGCCTTGGCACTTTCATTACAGCATCCTGGTCAGGAGGTCTTGATGGACATGACGTCTGCCCATTGCTGGCTCACAGATGTGGATCCTTTGTCTCGGACAAGTAATGTATGCACATGTAACTGTGGAATGGTAAAGGACAGAACGGAGCTGGACAAAATCTCTTTAAATATGTCTTTAAAGATGACAAACATCCCTTTTCTACCAACACCCATCAAAGAATCTCAAATTGGACTGCTAGACTCATACCGTGCTAAACTAAATGCCTTAATTGTTGGGGTGGAAACTGCAAGCCTTGTACTTAATACAAAATATATCATCAGAGATATGAATTAAAGGGTGTAAATTTGTGAATTGAAGGCTTAAATGCCATTTGCAGTAAGTTATGCTGTTGTTACTGAATATTGCTGTACAATTTAGCACTGTATTTCACTTAGAACCAGCAATCAAAGTGGACAGCTGACTTATTTATTACAAACTGGGGCTCAAAGCTTAACATTTATCCATATATACATTATCTTCCTCTAAATTCCATATTAGGGAGAATGTTTCGGGTGCTGGGCAGACACATCCAAGACAGGGCTCCAAATGATCATTGGACACACACACAATATATATAGGCAATGTGGATGGGGCAATATAGAGCAGCCAATTTACCTTGATTCCATGTTTTTGAACTGTGGGAAGAAACCAGAGAACCTGGAGGAAACCCATGGGAGAGGCAATTTAGAGCATCCAATTCACCTTATGTCTAACATTAAGTAGCAGTATTTAACAAATCTATCTCTGGGCACACACACACACACACACATAAAATACAGGACAATTTAGAGCATTCAGTTTATCTGGAATACATGTTTTTGGACTGTGGGAGGAAAACGGGAGAATCCTGAGGAAACCCACGGGGAGAACATGGAAACTCCACACAGATCGGGATTCGAACCGGGAACCCTCAGCACTGAGCGGCGAATGTGCAAACCACGAAGCATTATTGTGACTAAATCATGGAAAAAGGTGTAACTGTACTTCACTACGTGTTGTGCCAAACACCTCTTTCCCGTGATTTATTCACAATAATGCATGCCTTTCTCTTCCCTGATTGCTTTTTTAATACATGCAGAATGAGGCTTCCTTTAAAATTCAAGTAAATTCCAGAAAACATAAACCAACACAGAAGAATTTTCTCATCAGAATATTTATTGCACTGAAGCTACCTGCATGTGTTAATGACTGAGGCAACTGTTCCTTAATTTCACTAAGCAATATGATTCGGTGGGACTCCAAACACCAATTTCCACAGACCCAAGGCACCGGTCTGTGATGTTATTCAATAAAATCCTGATGGTTTACTGTGCGTTTAATCCAGTCAAATGATGACCCGACCAACCCCCTCCCAGCAGCAAATTTAAGACCCTTTTAGGCACCATGACATGACTAAATATTCTGAAGACCTTGTGTACTGAAACAATAAAAAAGGATTTTAATAAAAACATAATGCTTTGACGTGCTGCTACCCGACTTGTAACAAAAGTCAATAAATGAAGGGGAAATATAAAGAATAATATTGTAAAGAACATGAAATATAAGATGACGTGAAAAGGCTCTTTCCCTGGCGCAGTCAAGCACGCCTTGTGCAAGATTGCAATTAATTCAGTTTAAAGTATTTCATAGACTTCACCGCTCTAAAGCTAAGTTATCCAGGTTTTATCCGACCACCTTTACTGACCAATGTGATAAATGCCATGCCTCTCCATGTAACTTGAGCCATATGTATTTTTTTTGTCCTTCATTACAAAAGTTCTGGACGGATTACTTTAAAATTATGTCAAAAATTTTGGGTGTGAGCGTTGAAATGGACGTTTCCTTGGCAATTTTTGGATTTTCTACAGATCTGCCTAAACTCACCAATAATAATTTGCATGTTTTGTCGTTCACCTCCTTGGTGGCGAGACGATGCGTCCTGCTCTTGTGGAAATCGCCGAAACCCCCCTCAATTTCGACTTGGCTTCGCGATGTCTTGTATTTTCTTAGATTAGACAAGATACGGTTCACTTTGAGAGGCAATACTGCTGCGTTTTATAATAAGTGGAATCCCTTTCTGGCCTATTTTGACTCTCTCCAGGTTATGCCAGCTGACTGACCCATTTCCTCCCTCCCTCCCCCCCTTTTAAGTTTGTATATTTATTTATTTTATTTACTTATTCTTTTTGTTCTTTTTATAATTTTATTTTTTATTTTTATTTTTTATTTTTATTTTTTTTTGGGGATGTTGTTATTTTCACTGGGTTAGGGCTAATTGCGGGTGGGTAGTGTGATAAGGATAATAAGAGCAAGTTTTGTAGTATGGGGAATAAGTGGGAGGGCTTTGAAGTATAAAACCATAAAAAGTGGGGGTGGGATACTTACAGTCTGAGTGTGTCATTTATATTTGTATTGTTTTTCGTATTTTTTATTTCTTTTCTCAAAGCGTTTGCTTCAGTGTAATTAGATATTGGATATTGTTTAATTGTGACTGTTTGCTGAATGTATTTCAATTTGTATACGCTTGTGTTCCCCCTTTGGAAAATAAAAATTAAAAAAAAAAAAAAAGAATCCTTCTAAAAAAAACCTAAAGAAATGTTAATATCGCATTCTTAATGCATCAGGAGTTCTCTCTAAAGGCCTAAAAATATCTGAATCACAGACTGATGTTAATTATTTTGTTCATGAATACTTATTGAATAATATTTATAATGATAAATATAATAATAAATATTATTTAAATTATTTATTTGATTAATAAGTCAAAAATTTCCATAAACTTACAGCTTTTTATATTATACATGATTACTAGACAACATACATGGGTTTCCTAGACTATCAAAAGCAGACTGTCAGGAACCTCGACATCAATCCTAGTGATTCCTCCTTTAATTCCCGGGTCCTTGTAGCTGATATTGATGAGTGGAAAAAGCAAAAGATCACTTTTGAAAAATAGAGAAGTGGATGAGCAAGAACTTTAGGTAAGCTTTTGTTTTTTATTTAAAATGCAGTTGCCCACTTGGTGTGCTTTTTATTGTCATTATGCTATAAAACAATAACGCATGAAAGGTGTCACAAAGAGGATGCGAGCACAATGATAAGTTTATTATGAAAACACAAGGCAGAGGCAGATGAATGCTGGAGGAGCAATGGAAGATGAGGGGTGATGGCGTGACGAAGGAGAGTAACCAGGATGGGAGCTGGAACCTGGGGTAAACACAAAGGCAGAGCACACACCGAGCAAATGAACATCCAAACAAAACAGGATTTCAGATAGTCAGGGAAAACTGGAGAATGAAAACCTCTGGACTACAGCGGAGGACAGGAAGAGAACTACGCTAATGCAGCAAGCAATAAACACTACAACAGAAAAGGACAGCGTGAAGAGGAGAGTGGAATAAACACGGAGAAAAGAAGAACAGGTAAGAAGAAGAGAAAGGAGAGAAAGAGTCGGTAAACTGAACGGGGCGGCGAGGAGACAGAAACTGAAAACGAAAGTAGAGAGGGGGAGGGCGACAGAGAGCTGATTAGTAGGGAAAGGACTGGAAAGGATTAGTTCACTGATAGACAAGGAGTTAGTAGCAAAGTCAGAAGTGTTAAAGGGAACACTGAACATAGAAGACAAACAATAACATACGATGCTCCCAATGCACAGCGAGACTGGGGATAGGAAAAAGGCGTGAGAATAAGTTCAAATCCCAATCGGGGTGGAGTTTCCATGTTCTCCCCATGTTTGCTTCGATTTCCTCCCACAGTCCAAAAACATGGATTTAAGGTAAACTGATAGCTCTACATTGCCCTTTATACACTGTTCAAAAAAATAAAGGGAACACAAAAATAACACATCCTAGATCTCAATGAATAAAATATTTCAGTT
>JAOUQT010073027.1:0-10228 GCA_025769995.1 Xyliphius kryptos
TTCTAACAGCTACTTTAATTCTTTTTTTTTTTTTTTTTTCGGTCACACTTTTCAAAATGTGTTCATCCACAATTTGTCATAAGGTAAACACGGCTGGGTGGGCTGGACTTTTCTCGAGCAGCCAATTATTGTCTAGATCCCACCCACCCCTTAAAATGGGTCCTAAATACAAAAATCAAACGTGAGAAATTTTTAGGCACGAGGGGGCGATAGAGAGAAGCACAAGCAAAAAAATGAGAAGCGCAAATGAAAAAATGAGAAGAGAAAGCGAAAAAATGAGAAAAGAACACAAAAAATTAGGAAAGCAAATGAAAAAAGGTAAAGAAATAAAGTAGACATTTTTGGCTTACAAATTCTCTTTTTAAGTTCTCAAAACCTTTGGACCTCTTCTGACGCCAAACGTGTTCGCCTCATAACCCTGAAGATTCTAGGTTTTCCCCACTTTTCTCCCACAGTCCAAAACCTTGTATTCAATTTAAATTGGCTGCTCTACATTGGCCCTATATAGTGTGAGTGAGTGTGTGCCCAGTGATGGATTGGTGCCCTGTCCTGGGTGCCCCCTCCCTAGTATTGGATTAGGTGGAGGATAATGAGATGAGATGAATATAAAACCTACTAAACACCTCAATCACCAACTTATGTAAAACTAGTTAAAGCAGACCTGAGCTTTGGGCCCTGGGGCAACACCTGACCCTTTGGCTGTCCCTGCCCGGCCACACGGAGGTCAATGTGAGGTTGGAAATACATTTGGATTCTAACGCCCACCTGAGAAAATAAATTGTCCAGCCCCGACCCAAAGGTGTCCAGCCCCGGCACCAAAATGATCCGTCTTACCTCACAATACTTTATCTAAAAGGTAACATGTCTTCTAACACAACTCTTTTGTTTAAAGCTCATAAAGCCGCCAGACAACTTGAGCTCTTCAGTTAAATAAAGCAGGTCATCACCCCACACTATAATCCTCATCAGCTCAAGTGCGAGTAAAACGTGCAGTCGCTTAATCCTCATCCTCAGCAGAGAATAACGAGCCAAAATCAACAAACCTCCATATTCTTTCCATCACACTTAAGCCATGTATTGTAGTTTATCTTGTCATCCACACGTTTAAGCTTTTATCAGGATTATAAAAACACTCAGTTTGGAAAGTCGTTAATGTATAAATTACAGAAAAGAGAACGAGTGGTCCTTAAAAATGCTCCAGGGGGCGTCTTTTCCAATAGCGATCCAGTTGAATTTAAGATCCAAACATGCTGGATTACCGACCGACCGATTACCGAAAAAGTATATAATCTTATATACACTCATAATGCTACGTTAATAAAGCGAGGGTGACTATCAGGTCAACTAGTACAGAGTGGGAATCTATACACCCTGCAGGTCATGATGAGCAACTGCAACCAGATACAATGCCATAAATAAATGTAATTGATAACACACCTAATCTGAATAAATACACAAAATAAGTAGTTAACAAACATTCAAAATAAATATTCCAAACTTAATCTGAACAAATTCATTCAAAATGATCCCATCTTATAACTTGCGCACTGCAAGAACCGCCGGCAGCTCAGTAAGCAGCATTAGCATAATAGTCAGCTCTGTAGACATAGTGGATATAAACATAAATTAAAATAAAAAAACAACAATAGATTGACGAGAAGGGAACAGAAACTAGATATAAAAAGTTTTGCAGTTGCATTTTTTTTTTAAGTCAGCTCTGTTCCCATTTCTTACAATCGACATCCTGAAACCTTTAAAACATATTTTGTCAAACACCTTTAAACTTCAAAAACTTAGACCAAAGTAACCTTAATTATGCAGCAGGCACTAATAACAGCAAGGGACGGTCTATAAAGTGCAAAAAAGGCTTTAAAAAGGACATTAATAGATGAAAAAACAGGCGTTTTGTCACAAACTCGAGAACGAGAGATAAATACAGAGGTGATGATAATCAATAACGAACCTTCAAAATATATTTCTTGTTAATAAAATATTTTTAAAGACCTTTATTATATGCATTAAACAAATTAAATGTTCAAAAACTAACAATCTAATAAAAAATATAACTTTTAGACGAGTAAAAATGTGCTTTGGTGGAAGTTTTGTGCTTTCTTATAATTAAATAATGAGCTGCTACAGTAAATTATCCATATGATATACTGATACTAATCCACAGAACGTCGGGTCATGCAAAAAAATAAGAATTAAAAAACATTTAATTATTAAACCTATTAAAATATTGTGATTTCTTGGTCATCCCCAAGTCACACTCAAAGCATGGCCTATACAGTATAACGTACGTGTGTAGGTCGCTGTTAGAAACGAGCATCTGTCAAGGAATGTATAGTAAAATGCTGTTAATATGTTGTATGAAGCTGTCGTCTCCATATTTTTGTTCCAATTTTTAAAAGATTACGTTCAGAACTGAAGCTGACCAAAAATGTCCGGTCAGAAGGGTCAACTTTCAAATCAGGGTCACGTTAGTAAGATAAACGGCACTACTGGGTTTAAACGAGAATGAACCCAACTGACCTGATGTGCAGCCAAGACAGCATGGGGGTCGTTCCTCCACCAAACACCCAAACAGTGAAGAACACGATGAGCAGCGTGGTGGTAAACATCATCTGGCGTGCGTAGGTTGCTGTATCACGAATTGCTAATGCAAATGCCATTGCCCCTCGCAGTCCTGCAACCGAAACACACACAAAATTCAGAAATCCTGTGTTTATTTAATCCACTTTTTATTTACTTTTGATTATTCAGTTGTGCAATAAGATTAACCAACATTTTGGAGGGGATTTATTTTTTAATAAGTGCATAACACTAACCTTACCCGGGGAACATGATCAACAGCGTGCACCGACGTCAGACACTTTCAACAGTGTTTTTTATAAGAATTAGACAAAACAGGACACCAAATACACCCTCAGATATTACAAACTGACCTTAAATCTGAAACATTTTCAAACTTTACAAGGTTAAAAATGTAGATTAAATCTTTATATAAAAAATCTAAAGACCGTTTGGGTTACTACCCGTTCTGAGACTTATTTTACATCTGTTTTTAAAACTTTGGTAGAGGCCTCCAGTTTGTAAAACACTTGCGAAAGCACAAGAACAGCTGGATTCTCAAGACTTAAAACAATAATTTCTCACTTACACACCTAAACATCAAAATACTTTCTGTTTATGGACCTTATGTCTCCATCTGCATTGCTAATGATACAAATCATTTGCGTTTAGTTTTTAAGGTTCCATGAGGCTCTGGCTCACTGTGCAATCGCATTACCTGCAAACATCATCATATGTTGGAAGTTTCCACCAATCTTATGTCTCCGGCCCAGATTGAGCAGGAAGGAAAGAGGATAGATGTTGGAAGCTCGACCAATAAAAATTGCAATCTAGCAAACAGAATATAGTTAAGGGCAAAAACACACACATCAAAAGATTTGGTATAAATACTTACAGTTTAATTCGGAATCATCTCATATATGATAGAGATATTTGCAGAATCTCAGATTTGAAAATAATCTAGCCATAAATGGGCACGATGGCTTAGTGGTTAGCATGTTCGCCTGTCAGCGCTGGGGATTCCCAGTTCGTATCCCAATCTGGGTGGAGTTTCCATGTCCTCCCCGTGTCTGTCTGGGTTTCCTCCGGGTTCTCAGTTTCCTCCCACAGTCCAAAAACATGGATTTAACATAATTTGAGTGCACTAAAATTGCCCCGTATAGTGTGTGTTTGTGTGTGTGAGTGTGCCCAGCAATGGATTGGCACCCTGTCCTGTGTTTATCTGCCCAGCGCCCAAGATGTTTTCCCCTTGATGGGCATGGGAAACACCACCACTACCCTGGTAAAGGATAAAGCAGAAGATAATGAACGAGTAAATAAATCTAGCCATAATTTTTTTTGCAGCAAAAGCTGCCTGTGAATGTACATGTTTATTACATTTACATTACATTGCATTTGGTTATTTAGCAGACGCTTTTATCCAAAGGAGCAATGAGGGCTAAGGGTCTTGCTTAAGGACCCACATTGGTAACTGAACCCACAGCCCTTAGATTGCCAGTCCGACACCCTAACCACTAAGCTAGCACTCCCTTTATTAAGCACTAGATTTAGAAAAGCAAAACTTGCGTGGCAGAAGAATAAAGCATAACACTACTGAGCACTACTACTGGACATAATCAGTCTCATAGCTGTGGTTTAGAACACAGCCAAATCTAAGAGAGGTTACCTAAGAATGTGTTCCAGAACTTAAACATGAAAAAGTGACAGATAAAGGATACAAATGCTCCCAAAATGAAGATGGGGCTGAAGACATGGTTCTGGAAGGTGAAAAGAGCCAAACCCATGTAGGAGAAGATAAAGTTCTCTGCCAGGAAGTGCAGCACTTCAAACAGCTGAAAAAAAAACAAAAAAAAAAAAAAACAGCATGAGCATGTAAACAACAGTCGGTTGCCAAAGTAATAATCAACAGATAAAAACACAAGATTGCAACTAATCAAGTCAGCAATATGATTGTGGTAAAAAACACAACTGCAGGTTTACACACTGTGCATTACTTATTTACATACATTTACAACTATTCTGCAGATTGGACAAGTAATTCACATACGCATTAAATGTGCGATATGCAATACATAATTTTTCCGATGTTTTTTTTTTTTATAAACTGCATTCTGTGATTTCATTGTTAGAGAAACCTGTTACTCAGCGATCAGTGTTCACAGGACTAGATTACATCACGGAAGACTAACCAAGATTAACCATTTTTATTTCAACAAACACATTTATGAATCAAACTTTGTTTTTTGTTAGTGTGTAACAGTTTTATAAAAGCAATGAGGCACTCGAGGTTGTGTATTACTGTCTGTAATAAAACAGGTAGTTCCTGTCTTTAAATTTGATTGGCTGAGCCGCTTGTCTAGCTGTGACGTTCACAATAACCCACACCTCTGACCACTTCACAATCAAATAAATGCGCGATATAAAATACATTGTTCTCCTGAACTTTTTCATAAACTGTGATCTGTAATTTGGCCACTAGATGTCAGTATTTTATCGTTAAAGAAACCAAATTTTTTTTTACTTTCATTAGGGTTCATATATTTTGGAAGACGAGTTTATTGCTGCTGAGCAAATACACCCAGCACAAGCTGCAGCACACACTCGCATGTACGCATAGACACACAGACTATATGATGCAATTAAGAGCCCCTGAGTTACTCACAATAGTACACAACCTCATATAATTGAAGCATCAGATCAGGGCAGAATTTATTTTATTTAAAGACCGAGGCATAACTAATTACAGACATTATTACATGATAAAACAGTATTAAGCTACTAGGCAGGACACGCTGTGTTTAAAGCGTAGCAAAGCCGTGCAGATTAACTGCCTCGACTTTGTGTTGTTCCCACGTTACTCAGGAAATGAGTTTGAAATGAAACTGTCCTCACTCAACCTGGTTCAAATACAGAGTGTAGACCTCAGAGTTATGTAACTTTACTTTGTTTTAAAGAGCAAGAGAACGATTATCTCATTTTCTCTTTTCAATCCCTGAACCAATAAAAGTCAACCCAATGATGCCCCCTGGCGACAAATAAAGGTCATGACAACCTCAACCATGGTAAAGCTTGCATACTGTGTCACATGGAGCAGTATGATATGATCACAACAAATGAAAGGTCGGTATAGAACACACATGGTGGTACCTGTTTGGTGCGTTTTGTGGATTCCTCTGACAGATTGTTGTAAGTGTAATGCGCCTGTGTGATGCCACAAAACAGCACAGCTACCACACCTACAAGAAAAGGAGGGCATTTTATAATGACTTGTCATCATGCATTCAAACCCTTCAGTCATAAGGAGAGACACAGAGACCTCAAGGAGAATTAAGAAGGAAGGAATACAAACTGACTGTGTGTGTGTGTGTATTTAATACTCACCTGTAAAGCCACATGCCTCTGCGAGGAGAAACGTGCTCCAGGACATGAGGAAGAAGAGTGCAGTTTCCAGCAGAGGAAAACAGTGTAGCTTGGTGAACTTCGTCACGTGGGTTTGAGTTAAAGAATTGATACTGCACAATATTATGAACTGAACATACTGTATACAGTACACAAAAGAATGCATTCACTTTATAGGGTCGATAAAACCAACTGAGGCTCAATTAAGGCTGTTGATTATGGAATTGATAATGAACTCACAAAAAAATACGATGGGCAGCCTTGTATGTGGCATCCAGGGAGCAAATGTGAGTTAGGTGCCTTGCTCAAGGGCATTTCAGCTATAGTCCTTCGTGAGACTGGGAATCGAACCAGCAACCTTTACAAGGCTGGTTCCTTTACCACATACCTATGACTGCCCCAAAACATGAGACAGCACATTCATTATCTTCCACTGAATCCTTTCCTAGGGTCACGGGGGAGGTTCTCCATGCCCATCCAGGGAAGAACGTTTTGGGCAGTGGGCAGATACACCCAGAACAGTGCACCCATCACTGGGCATATTACTCATACATCCACACACACACTATAAGGGGCAATTTAAAGTATTTAATTTACCTTAAATCCAAGTTTTTTTTAATTGTGGGGGGAAACTGGACAACCTGGAGAAACCTACACGGACACGAGGAGAACACGAAAACTCCAACCAGATCGGGATTCAAACCTGGATTTCCAGCGCCGAGGGGCGACCGTGCTAACCACTAAACCACTGTGCCGCCTATGAGACTGCATGTTTAAATGATGAGAAAGCAAGTCTTGTTTAGGTTTTTTCTCGATTCCATAAGATTAATTAGCAAAGAGCGCCAATCCAGCACAGGTCACACACTCACTCCCAAACTATATGGGTGCAATTTAGAGCAGCCAGTTCACTTTAATCCATGTTTTTGGTCTGTGGAAGGAAACCGAGAACCTGAAAAAAACCCACACGGATATGGGAGAACATGGAAACTCCACCCAGATCAGGATTCAAACCCTGATTCCCAGCACCATGAGGTGGACCTGCTAACCACTACTATATTAATATTTATAATACACAATTGGGGGCGGCACGGTGGCTTAGTGGTTAGCGCGTTTGCCTCTCAGCCCTGGGGATTCCCAGTTCGAATCCCAATCTAGGAGTTTCCATGTTCTCCCTGTGTCTGCGTGGCTTTTTTCCGGGTTCTCCGGTTTCCTCCCACATTCCAAAAGCATGGATTCAAGGTAAATTGAATGCTCTAAATTGCCCCGTATAGTATGTGTGTGGCTGTGTGACTGCCCAGCGATGGATTGGCACCCTGTTCTGGGTGTATCTGCCCAGCGCCCAAGATGTTCCCCCCTGGATGGCCATGGGGAACCCCCCGCGACCCTCATAAAGGAATAAGCGGAATATAATGAATAAATGAATTAATACACAATTGTTTTTTCTTGTTTTACTACAGAACCCTGTCCCATTTGTCTAGTACGCTTTCCAGTATTTAGCTTTGTGATTAGAGAAAAGAAAGCATTCGGCGGTCAAAACACAAAATGCTGGAAGTACAGGATACAGGTCAACGACTGAATACTAAGGAGTTAAAAGGTCTATCATTTAATAATGACTGATCAACAAACAGTGTAGTAAACAGAGTCAATGATTTAGACGCAGCTCTGTATAATCAGAACATGTCAGAACACTGATAAAGGTTTGGATGAAAGGATATGAGGGCCGTGACGACCCCAGTGACCGCCCCCATTGCAAAAGAGCCACTGAAGATCCCCAAGAAGATTCCAACGGATTTAAAAAACGCTGAGGCATCGAAAGTGTGGGTGTTCACCCCACTGGGCTGATAAGCAACAATTGACCTGAAACATCAAAACAGGTTAAATAAGTAACACATGACCCCAAATCATTCACAGAGCCCCTGATCTATTTATTGTTATTAAATAAATTAGATTATGTACAATGTGAGATTATGACTGTGATCAAACTTGACTAATATCCTGGGGGTTGAGGTCAAAGTACAGACTCAGCCATGATACAGCGGTCCTGGAGAGTAATGTTGTGTATTATTCTGAATAAATCACAGCAAAAGGCATAACTGTACTTCACATTGGGCATAAAACCTTCTCTTTCAGTCATTCATTCATTATCTTCCACTTAATCCACCACTACGTTTCAAGCGCTGGGCAGGCCGCCAGAGCTATCGCTGGACGCACAGACACGCAGACTATATGGGGCAATTTAGAGCCTGTGAGTTACACACAATAATACACAACCTCATAATAATTAAAGCATCAGATAAGGGCAGAATTTATTAAAAAAATAATGAATAAATAAAATAAAGACGATGACATCACTAGTAATAGACATTAGAACATAATAAAACAGTGTGACGAAGAAGAAGAAGGTTTTTATTGGCATCTGAGTGAACAGGTTCACAACATTAGGAAATAGCGGAGGTACTGGTGCCAAAACATGGAGATCGATAGGACCAAACCAAAGTAAGTAAAATAGAATGAAAAGCTTCATAATCTACAGTGCAATGGTCAGTGCAGACAGACCAATGCATAAATAAGGTCATGAGCATTGAGTCTTGGGGTCACAGTTCATAAGTCCAACAGCAGAGGAGAAAAAAAATCTGTTCTTATGGCGGGAGCTTCTGGTCCGAATGGACCGTAGCCTCCTGCCTGAGTGTAGAGGGTCAAAATGTCTGTCCCCAGGGTGAGAGGGGTCAGCTGTGATCCGACCTGCACGCACCAGACTAGAGAGCTAGAAACTTGCAGCCAATCACATTCTCAGCAGAGACACTTGTCTTAGCAGAGCCGTGCAGATTAACTGCACAATGTGTATTATTGTGAGACCCGGCCGTGATACAGCGGTCCTGTAGCAATGAGGGTTAAGGGCCTTGCTCAAGGGCCCACACTTGCAACTTTAGTGGACACTGGGTTTAAACCCCAAACCTTAATGACAGCGTAACACCAAACCCACTGACCATCAACATTCCATAATTGTAAAAATAAGAAGCATTTATTAAGTTTAAAAAAAAAACCCCAGCAGGTGGCGATACAAACTTAATTAATGACAAGTTACTAGACATTACTTTCATTGTGGCCTCTCTGTCAGGATCCCAGGTATTATATGGGTGGTGGATGACACTTAGCACTGCACTGACACTGTTGTGGTGATGGTGGTGGTGTGTTTATGTATTTCTTTAGTATATATGTGGCATGTATGCTGTTAAAATGTACTTCAACCAAGCAAACCAGCATTTGTAAGTATGTTTGTGTGTGAAATCAAACTTACGAGGAGAGAACAATGGCCACCGCATCATTCATCACACTCTCTCCAAACAGCAGGGCGTAAAGATCCACATCTGCATGCAGCTCATTGAAAATAGCCAGCACAGTAACTAAAGACAAACAGCAGGTCTGTACTCAGTACACACTCACAACACTATGAACAGTACATCAAATTTCATCTAATACAAACTCCATTTACATTGAGCCATTTAGACCACGCTCTTCTCCAAAGTGACTTACAAATGAGAGAACATTAGTCAGTAGTTTAAAGAGAAACCAGTTACACAGCAGGATCCTGAAACCCAATCATAATCCAATCTGGCTGTTTTTTTTTTAAAGCAAGTGCTTGTGGAATAGCTGTGTTTTCAGATGTTTCTAAAAAATGCTGAGTGCCTCGGTTTTACAGACAGTATGTGAGAAATCATTTCACCATTCAGCGGTGGTGAACGATACGGAGTGAGAATTAGCTGGAGCGCAGTGAACGAGTCAGAATGTATTTGGGAAAGATGGATTGAAGGTAAGAGGGGCCAGATCCAGAGACTGTCCTGCAGGACAGAGTCAATGCCTTGTATTGAATGCCGCAGCTAGAGGGAGCCAATGAAGAGAAGAGGAATGGAGTGACACGAGTTCGCTCGGGCGGCCCGGTGGCTTAATGGTTAGCAGGTTCGCCTCTCCGCGCTGGGGATTCCCGATTTAAATCCCGGTATAAATCTCAATGTGGGTGGAGTTTCCATGTTCTCCTCGTGTCGGCATGGGTTTCCTCCCACAGTCCAAAAACATGGATTAATTTGGTCATTTTTTACATTTGCATTTGGTCATTTAGCAGACGCTTTTATCCAAAGCGACTTACAACTATCCCTACTTGATGGTTGGGGTTTTCATTTTTTATTTTCTTTTTTACGCCGTGTTTACTCTCGTGAGTTATATTCACGGCAGGAAAGGTTTATGTGAGTGGTTTGTATCT
>JAOUQT010073074.1:0-10227 GCA_025769995.1 Xyliphius kryptos
AGATAGAGAAAAGTGTCAGGAGTGATGTGTGACAAAAGGGTTGCAGCAAAAGTGAAAGGAAAGGTGTGTAAGAGAGTAGTGAGACCAGCCTTGTTGTATGGTTTGGAGACAGCGACACTGGACAGGAAGCAAAACTGGAGGTCGCAGAGCTTAAAATGTTGAGAACATCAGATGAGAACATTAGAGGGATGAGAACATCAGAGGGACAGCACAGGTTGGAAGATTGGGAGACAGAGCTGCCATGTAGAAGGCAGAGAGGAAAACCAAAGAGGAGATGGATATGTAGATCAATGTAGTCATGCAGATAGTTGGTGTGAAAGCAGATGATGCAGGGGACAGAAAGAGGTAGAAAAAATTGACTTGCTGTGGTGGCCCCTGAGGAAGAAAGTGGCCAAAAGAAGAAGAAAAATAAATTTACCACTGTTGGATTAAAAAAAATATATTATAAAGTATTAAAAAATTGTAATGTTTTCACACACTGCCTATCCTTCCACACCTTTTCAGAAACATACATTTCCATCTAAACCAGTGCAATCCATATTGATTTTCTTGATTGTCCTTGTATGAAAAGTTATTTTTTTCTTTTTATCTACAAATTCTAACAAACATTTCTGACTTCTGAAAAGAAAACATTTTGGCCAAGTTTATATGGGTCCAGTGGACCCAAACACTATGAGTCAAATATAAATGTGTAGGGATGTTATTCACAAGTGAGCCAACCCGAAGGAGCTTGAGGTTCAGATAATAAAAAACACAGCTCTTTTTCTTGTAGTTAACATTGATAATGGGTCCCATACCCCGAGCCTCACATAATAGTTTACACTGAAAACTGGCTTTCAATTATTTACAAATAGATAAAAGCCACTTTCAGTATTTTCATGGTTTTTATAATACTTTGTTGGTTCTCAGGTGGTCCAGAGAATTAAAGCGAAGGAGCATGAAACCAGGCTGCTGGTAGTAAACCGTGAAACGGATGAGTACCTGCGCAGTCTGCGCCTCACCTGCACAGAAGAAATGGCTGTGCGCATAAGTCCATCCACTTTGTCCTCCTCCTCTCCACCTACCCCTATCAAATGGGAGAACAACTCTGTGTCTAAACTACCAAGAAGTCATGAGATACCCAAACCCAGCAGGAGGTCCCCATCACGAGCTACCAAAAAGGTAAACAATGCTACCGTTTTTTTCTCTATGCATATATTTTTTTCTATGGATGGACGTATTGCTGAATTGTCGGGTATTTAATTTAGAAGCTGTTTTCTATACCTTTGCACTTTGCATGCTGGTAAATTGGGAGTTAGTGTACAGGATAAAAGCCCAGTCTCTAAGGAGTGTTATTTGGTTTTCCTGACTTTGTGTTAAACTGTTGTGTCAGTAAAGAATAAAGGTTTCTATGCCTGAATTGGTAGCCTGTACTTTCCCTAGTCTCTATCAGTATTTATACATAATGTCAAGATCTTCACAGTTAAAACTTTACCCTTAATGCCTCAGTAATCATTGAGCCATGCTTTTGTTTGAACAGAAGTCACCTCTCCTGGGAAGCGAAACATGCTTAGTGACATAACAACCATATTCATAGTGTTATAAAAGTTCATATAACATATTTGTTATTGTGTTTAGGATTGAAAATTTTAAAAATAATATTTTTTATGGTATACAAAATTCTGGAAGAATGGTCAAAGTTTCCCATAAACACACTCCTAAACCTTGTGGACAGCCTTCCCAGAAAATTTAAAGCTGTTCTAGCTGCAAAGGGTGAACCGACGTCCGATTGATCCCTATGGATTAGCTCATATGTGAGTTAAGGCAGGTGAGCGAATACTTTTGGAAATATAGCATATCTCTTTATAAATTCTAAAAAGAGTGATTACATTAAATGTGATTTAAAAAATTTTATGAAATTTAAACTAATATGGTACAGAAAAGGCGTTACATTCTTGTTTATTCTTTAAAAAAGGTGTGTTATGTTTAAACTAGTTTGTAGAACTCAAGTGAATTTGTATCTGCTAAGGGTTTGCGTTCAGCTGAATAAACACTACAGTTTTAAAGTTATCTACAAAAAGGAGCATTTCAAAAAAAGAAAATTCTGCATTATGGAAGGAAAATATCGCAACATATAGCTCTTTTTTTATTTTTTTCAAAACGCAAAAGTTTAAAAGCACACGTACTTAAAATTTAAAGGGAAGTGTCTGACCTTAGTTATATTTAGTTTCACTTATTCTGTCATTTTACTATAATATTAAATTTTCCATACTTATGTATTGTATCGTACCAGAACCAGCATGTAATGATACTAACCATGTTATACAGTATGTTGCCATATCACTACAAAAAAAATCTGATTAAGATGTAAATTGACCTACAGCACTGCATCCTGGCCAGGTTCACATGGTATCGCCACAGAGCTTAATGGGGAGACACATTAACCTTTGCCACTGTGGGGTGAAATAAGGATAGACCTGTCATTTCTGATGAATTATCACATAGACAGGGTTCACTTAACATTGACCATACCATCAGGATGCCTTTCTTCTATTCTGGCTACACTCTAAACCTGACCATTTCATCTAGTGTTTATAAGGACCACAGACAATTTTTTTCCTGTGTGAATCAATCAAATTCCTTTACATTTCCCAGCACGTGGTCTGTAATTTAGACACTGTTTAATTAATATATGATTGAGTTTTTTCTAATCGCAAAATAGTTTTGCAAAGGTGTGTGTAAGTAGAAATAGATTTTTAAAGCCCAGATTTTTATAAATAATGTCCATCCTAAACTAGAAGGAGGTGTTTTGTATGGTTAAACTATAGATTTGGCCTAAAGGTATGAACTCCTAGAGGTATTACTTATCTATTAAAAAGTGAACGGAGGAGAATTTAGTGAGGGGTAGCATGATATCCATGGGCTACAACAGCTGACAAGAAAATGGGATGCACAGTCAGCCTGTCCCTATCCCATGGAGCACATCTGTACACAAAACCCCCACGAAGCAATTACTACTCATGTCATGACAGGAATGTAATTGTACTAGGAAAAGCATCAACAGCAGGGTGATACGAAATTTTTTGCACTTACTTAATATTTAATAACAGAATGTAATTACAGTATGTAAGTGATTTATTCCTCTTATATTTATATTTAATGTTGTGTAGCATCTGTGGGAAAAGTAGTTCCTGTTCTCAGTTACGTCATCACAGCTATGAATAGTCGTTTTCTCACATGTCTCCTTTTGCTTTAACCCTTAAAGACAAAAAAAATGCAGCTTGTCAGGTTACAGAGAATCCGGAATGCTCTCTGTGCCAAAGACTCGTGCCAGAAAACTTCAACTTGCAGATTTTCTTCTGGCTGTTACGGTACACTGACACTGAAGACGCTTCTTAAAAATGACAGATAATGCCTTTTTAATATAGCAACAATTCTATGTAAAAATACTTGTGGTAATTTCACCATGTCATTCTTTTATACATTGTTCTTACTGTATATAAAGACTATAGATTAGATTAGATTAGATTAGATTAGATTAGATTAGATTAGATTAGATTGTAAATATTGAGAGAGTAAGAATTGAGCATTCAGAATCACTGTGGTTTAAATGAGTGTTTCAGTGGGTAAAACTTCATAGAAAGAAGGTACTGGGTTCAATTTCCAATTGGGTTATTTTTGAGTGGAATGTGCATGTTCCTGACAGGCCAAAGTCTCCTGTTAGACTTATTGGTATCTCTGAAGTTCCCCTGATATTAGCCATGGACACATAAATTACTGTCATAGTGCAATATTGTGTCAGGAAAAAGGGAATCATTTATGGGCAGTTCAAGGAGTCTCACATAAATAAATACCTGGAAAATGAATACTTTGATTCGGTGCTAATGAAATGTTAAAACTGAGATCTGAATAGTTTAAAACTTTTAATAGTTCTTATTGTCATTTTAAAACAATTCACTGTAGGAGCACTTGAATTTTTGGGAACATTTTGCAATGATTATTCGTTGTTTATTAGTGCATTTATTCGAACTTCAGATTAGCTAACAAACATTATGTACTAACAGGAAGTGTGCTGTGCAGTGGCCATAGAAATATATTTTCCTTATTTTAAGCCAAATGGATCTAATTTCCTTTTATTGAAGCCCACACTTAATAAAGCCAAAATCATTTTCCATATGCGCCAAAGTTTGATTCAGCCTAGCGTCCTGCCATAGAGAACTGATTAGCATGACAAAAGCTACCCAGTCGAATAAACTTCCTGGAAAACTTCACATGGGTTTTAATGAGAGCCATGATTTTTTGTCTATTGACAACATTCACATGCTCTATCTTGATATCATTAAGTGTCATTGATTTCTGTAGCGAAATATATTTCCAGTACATTTTGCTTTTTTGAAAACTGTGGAAAAGCATTTAATTCTAATTTTTCTCAAAATATCACATTTAAGGTGTTTCAGATCATAAACTAAGTTTTAGGCTCACAATTTAACCCAAAAGGCAGCAAAATAATTAAGAGTGTTCTATTACTGATTCCTGTATCTGGTATTGGTCAGATATTGTGCACATGTACCCATACTAATACACCAATACTATAACACCTGATAACATTTGAACCTTGCTAATTATTGGTGGTGAATGATATAACAGTAACAAAACCACTTTACGGAAACTTAAAATGACCCTTCTTTATATTTTCTTTATATTTTATATCTTTATATTTATAAAACTTTATATTTAAGTTTTATTCGCTTTTTTTCTAACTGTGGTCAGGAAATCTCAGATGAATTTTGTTTAGGGGCTTTGCAAAACACCAGGGCTGGACAGTGTTAGCTTCTCTGCACTATGGAAAGTTAGATAGGCCATGAATTGAATAACCAAGAAGATTAAATGAAATGTCCGTCAAGTTCTTGAAATTTATTCTTTAACATTCCATTGATAAACCAAACCTGAGCTGCCAGATAAAAACAAATTAAAAACATAAAATTAATATGCTGTTATGAAGACATTAATATAAAGAGTGGAAAGGAAAAAGGGACAAGCCCAATCACCGTAAATATGTACCACTCAATTTCAGATTTTATTCTTACATTGAGCAATGTCATCCGTTTGGAAATATTTAAAATATTTTATTTAATACAAGCATTCTGGTAAAACTAGAATAAAACAGTACAAAATTCACCGACTTGTTTTGAAGCACACAATCAGCTTTTCTGTTATCATACTGGAATAGGTACTTGGTATCGGCAAGTACACATATGTAAGTACCTGTACTTGGTCTGACAGAAGTGGTATCAGTGCACCCATAAACATTTTTATTCCTTTTATTTAAAGAAATACTAAACACTGTATAACCCATGTTAAGAATTAATTTTCACTTACTAGCCACTTTTTTAGGTACACCTTCTAGGTAAAGGTTGGACCCCCTTGTAGCCTTGTAATTACCTTAATTCCTCATGCTGTACTTTAAACACAGATGATATTCTGCATATCAATGTCGAGATGACATAAAGGCACAATTCAATATTCGCTGGCTATTGGTGGGGATGCGTTATTTATGTTCATTCTAATTCTGCACCCTTGTATATAAGGGTCATTTGGTAAGAAAATATGTTGATGAGATCCCTGTAGAAATCCTCCTAAAATCTGATTGGCCAATGGCTGATATTTTCTTGGCATATTACATAATCCCTCATTGCACACCCTTTGAATATTGTTGAGAGTTTTGCATTAATCAATAACACAGGGATTTTACCTTACACTTTTTTAGTAATATAAATGAAAATGTGCAAAAGAAAAAGCAGAACCCAGGTGACCCATCTTAATTATGCCCCACATTTTCACTGCTAATTGCACAAATGAATACACAGTTCGCATAATGCTCGTGCAGTTTCTTTTTTCTTTTTTCACAGTCTACACTCTGCCTTAAAATTGTTTATCACAAATGCGTCTAATTAACATATTAGCTATGTACAGCTCTCGAGCTCTATAGTTCTCTCGTAACTCTCCCTCCTTGATGTGTGTGTGTGTTTGTATGCATGTAAGTGTGTGATAAGATATAGAACTGTAATACATAAGTATCCAAACTCTGGTAATTAATCTCTATTCCTTGCGATCTACTAAATAACATTGCACGATTTATTTGTTGATCAGACTTTTTTTTTTCTTAAATGTGTGCCATTAAAGAACAGTTAACAAGAATCCGGCAAGCGCAGGGTTACTGACATCTCCTGGTGCTCATCCAGAAGGAGGAAAGAGAGAAAGGGAAAGATAATAAAGAGAGTTAGATACAATCTACTATCTAATGGTCAGTCCAAACACAAGTTATGCAGAGAGAAAGAAAAAACTATGGCAGACTAGCGCTATGACAGCAGCCAGCCACTCCACCGTCAACAAACCTGAGTCATCTTCTGAGAGTGGCTGGGCAACAGCATTCAAACATCCCAGTATACCAAACACTCGATGAACATAACCCTCTAGCTCTGAGCCTTGGAATATAGGGGACTCTAAAGGATATGCTTGACTAAATAAATAAGTTTTTAGGCTAGACTTGAAGACTGAGATTGTGTCTGATTTCCAAACACTAACTTGAAGACTATTCCATAGATGTGGGGCTCTATAAGAGAATCTGCCCCCTGTTGTAGCCCACGTAATACAATGCATCAGCAAATAGCCTGCACCTTTTGATCGAAGTGGGTGTGGTGGATCATAAGAAACTAGAAGTTTACTAAGGCACTGTGGCACGAGACCGTTTACTGCTTTAGAAGAAAGCAAAAGCATTTTTTAGTCGAACTAAAATTTGACCGGTAGCCAGTAGATAAGACAGGTGTGATATGTTCATATTTTCCGATTCTGGCTGCTGCTTTTATAACTAACTGAAGTTTGGTTATGCACTTACCGGAACAACAAGACAAAAGTGTGTTACAGTAATCCAACCTAGAGGTAACAAGAGCATGGACAAGTTTTTCTGCATTGCCAGCATATTTCTGACCTTAGAAATGTTTCTAAGATGAAAGAATGCTATCCTGGTGGTAGTATCTACATGAGATTCAAAAAAAAAGGCTAGAATCAATAATCACACCAAGGTCTTTTACAGCTGTACATGGTGTAATTGAAAGACCATAAAGAGATAATAGAGAATCAGAAACTTTATTTCTAGCTGCCTGTGGCCCTAAATACCAGTACATCGGTTATATCAGAAAGAAAATTGTTTAACATTCACTGGCTAATGTCATTCACACATTCCTCAACTTGAGTAAATTGGTGTCTCTTCTCAGGGTTGACTGACACATATTACTGTGTATTATCAGCCTAAGAGTGAAAGTTGATATCTTGCTTGCAAATAATATCACCCAAAGGTAGCACATATAGAGAAAATAATAACGGGCCAAAATAAATGTGCACTGTTAAGCCAGCCATTAAGCGATTTGGCTGAAACTTTGCAACATTTTCAGTGTATTAGGAGCCATATGTCCGATTCTGGCCATAGTTTGTTAAAGTTTCAGCAAATACTCCAAGTTAATCTTATATCTAATATTTTAACGGGCTGAAACACTTTGTCATGTGTCTGCTCTGCACACACACAGCTGAATGACTAATTGACTGAGATTCACGCAGGCACTCTTACCAGCCTCACATGGAGCTAAATACGAGAGCTGCAATCAACTCCCCTAGAAAGATATTTAAACAACATTCTGGTTAGAGTGCCTTGTGGGTCAACACAACTATCATGCTCTGTTTTGTGTGCTATTAACTTGGCTATGGCTGAATGTTGCTTGCTAGTTGTTTCTGGCCTTTGCATTATTAGCTTTTCTTTGCACCAGTTTAAGTTTGCTTATACTTATCTTTACCTTAAATAACCCCTGCTCATGTTTTTTTTGTGCATGTTTTGCAGAACTTCAGAGAGCCAGAGTGTTGTGGATTCTTTCCCTGACTCACTTGCATATCCTCTGAGCATTGTTGTTGGCTATTTTGTGTTGTAGTTTATCCCGTGTGTTTGTTTTACTTCCCAACACTCTGAGCTACTCATGCTTTTTGGAATTTTGTGTAAAATAAACTTGCAATTGTCTAAGTGGAGAATACTGTATATAACATACAATTATATTATACAGGCAGAAAGAAATGTATATTTTACTGCTGTGATCTATGTATTCTTGATATATTGATGGCTACTGGGAGAAATAAAAATTTATTTGCAAGACTTTATAGCCAGATCAATATAGTTCCACGTGTATTTCAGCAGTGAAGATTCCATTAGTGAAGTGGTTAGAAAGTAGTCGTAAAGCACAGAAGAGGTTCCAGTTCAGCTACAATAAAGGTATCATTAATTGACTTGCATTTAAATTTATACTCTAACAGCAGTCCTCACATATATATACAGTATATACGTAAAATATTACACTATACAGTCTGTGCTCTTAAAATCACATTTTGCATTAGTGCTTGACACTGATTTGTTTTGGTTAGGCCTTTTGGTTTTATTAATGACTTATATCAGAATAAAGGAAGTCATAGAGGAAATGTAGGTCATGGTAATTGCTCTGGTTATATAAACTTATTTGGTTGTTTCAAATTTTATATACATTTTCTGGAAGTAATGCCAGACCCTATCTGATTGCCCTTTTTATTCTTTTAAAATATCAGTCTAACCCTGTGAGCTTTGGCTGTATTTCAGCTTTAACAAGCATTTAAGGCCTGTTACAGAGTGAAAATTGACACATGCAGTGGGGATACTGATCTGCCCAGGTGGTATTTATTTCTCTAATCTGATCCCAGGATTACTGCAGTATAAGTCTTTAAAGAGCACCATTATGCCTAACATAATGATGAAAAACGCAGCGGTTGCTTGGTTGATTGTTGCCATGCTAACTGGACCCCTAGAGTTACCAAGCATTCCTGCACTTCCCATCTTAGTGTGGGATTGGACCTGGAGGCCCCAAAGTGATCACTAGTTCATAAATGTCATTCAGTTTAGTGGAGGCTTAGAGAGCAATAGCGGCAATGCTGATTTGCTGTGTGTGTGTTTGTGTGTGTTGGTGGCAATGTGAAGGACTTGGATAGATATACGACACCACCATTTAACTGCGTCTCTGTTTTTACTGCGTAATGTTACTATATTTCTTTTCTGTTGCATTCTTCCCCTCTTTTTTCTTCTGCTAATTTGTGAGCGAGTCAAACTAATGTCAAACATTTTAAAAAACAACTATATATAAGTCGTATTTTATAATGTTTTTACATTAGAATGATAAACTCTTTCACATTTATTTAAATAAACTCAGAAACAAAAATGAAACTCAGAGAAAAAGAACAAAACAAAACATGAGGCATGAACGTAAAAAAATCAAACTAAACAGGAAGGAACTAAGACCGTGTCACAAACAAAACATGAATGGCATTATAATAATCCGCTGCATCTTGACTTTAAGACGTTAACACTCTCCTACAAACTGAACACAAAATTCACCTTAAATAGAACACATAATCAGTCCCCCCTGTAGGATGCAGCTGTCCATGTTACAGTGATGGTTAGTGCTCATTTGTGCTGCCAGTAAGTGTGCAGGTGATATAGCATGCGTTGCACTATATGCTCTTTTGGATTTCCAGAACCAGTGGAATCCTTCGAAATAGCAGCCGTTAATTTTGTCATTTGAGATCTTTGAGGTTGATAGCTTGATCACAAACCTGAGACCTTTTTCTAATGCAGATTTATACGCAGTGAGGTTTCTCAAATCAGGATACAATAACACAATATAACACAATATTTAAAAGTTTTTGTAGAGGTAAATGTACGTTGGTTGTGCCTAATCCATTATAGGTATCTTATAATGCTAACATGCTAGTTAACTGGCAGATGCTTCACAAATCACAGATGGTGCATTTTTTTGCATTTATATAAAGAAAACCTATCACCTTGTGTGAGCGCTTTCTCCAAATATTTTCATAAATGTATAGTATTTATGGAATACACATTATTTATAGTATACTATATATACTATATATATATATATATATATATATATATACAGTATTTGTGTAAACATGCTTTACACCTCAATTTTTCAACTTTGTAACAAAAGTTAAGGACCTATGATTTATAGTTACAGTTACCAGCTTTATAGTTACATTAAGTATATATTTGCATGTCATAAAGTAAAATATGTAGTTTGTCATTTGCGGCTGTGTTTAAAGGATGCCCTAATCATGTTTTAAAAAGCATTCTTCACACATAATGTATAATAAATTGAACCAGAC
>JAOUQT010073080.1:0-10226 GCA_025769995.1 Xyliphius kryptos
ACCGGGGTGCCAATTCTCACTCCATTTCATTCACCACTGCTAAATGGTGGAACGACCTTCCCAACAATATCCGTAAGAAACTTCTCAAAACCCATCTCTTCTCTCATTTGTAAGTCGCTTTGGATAAAAGCGTCTGCTAAATGACTAAATGTAATGTAAAGATAAAAAAGACCACTGCTTCCACCACAGACTACTTCAGAGGACACAAACTGCAAATACACTTACACACAAACACAAAGTGGAGCAAGTCATTAGATCGAATTTTCGTGTATCAGTAGCTAAAGACAGATTAGCAGGCCTCTCAGCTTATTTTCTTCTCCTCATGTTCCTGGAAAGGCTTCAGGCCGAAGAGCATTAGGAGTTTACCTGAGAGATCTAGCATATGTATCAGGTCACCCGTACAAAGCATGTACTTTCACAGATTAATCCAGGCAAGCTTTGGTCGACTGAGTTCAACTTAGTCACTTCAGGACATTTTACTTCTGGTCCAAAAGTTGAAAGGGACCCAGGGGTAAGAGATCCACTGAGAAAGACTCGGGTGCAAAAATATGTGACTGACCACAAACCATCTGGATTTGCCTTTAGAAACTAGACCTGGGGTTCTTCACTGTAAAATTAACTTTGCAAGTGACCAGTAGCAGTAACTATTGCCTCTTGGCTCACCAGTGGTTGGCCTACTTACTTAATGCACACCTGTTACCCAAAAAGCCTTAAATTGATTTGCATGCCTCTCTCTGTCTCTCAGTGTCTCTCTCTTTCTCTAATATATATAAGATGAATATATAATTTTTTATTAAATATATATACATATATATATTTTCATTCATTCATTCATTATCTTCCGCTTGTTCCTCTACGAGGGTCGCGGGGGGGTTCCCCATGCCCATCCAGGGGAGAACGTCTCGGGCGCTGGGCAGATACACCCAGGACAGGGCGCCAATCCATCGCTGGGTATATATATATTTTTATTTATTTATTATTTTTTTTAACTAAATCTGTTTTTTCTGAAAACATTATTTATACTAAACCACTAACCATACTTATCAGTATACTTAAATGTATTAATTTATGACTTGACACAGTAATCGGTCGTCTATGGTAATATTTAAAGAGTTTAAAGAGGGAAAAACGGGGAATTTAAGACTATTCATTATTACTGAGTTGTTCTAGATCCTCTGAGCAATTTGATTACTTTAGTCCACGCTCCAATTAAATCCCTCCACAAGTTAAGATTTTATATTGTATGCTTGATTTTGTGTTCAGTTATCCATCTTCAATTGATCTGCACATGTTTTGGATGAATGTCCTGTTACAAGATTCAAGATGTAATATTAAATGTAACATTTTATGGGGTTCATAATGTACCCTAACAAATTTGCAAGAATTATTGGAATAAAAAACACCTGCACATCACAGCAGACGAATATTCAAAGTCTTAACACTGCACTGAACATATCAGTGGACATGGGTTTAATTTTAGTAGACATGTATGTTGCTTCAAAGCTCAATTTTCATTTTATCTGACCACAGAACACAACTGGAATCAAAGTGTTTGTGGTTAGAGGACAGAATTGGCTTTGTATTTTTCTAGTACCTCACCAATTCTAATCATTTGGGTTGGCTCTTTTTTTTCTTGCCTATTTATAACATGCACATCCGGCGATATCAGCAAATATGCGTGAAATGTGTTTTGTTTTTGAAAAATGAGTTAAGAGTTTGTTTACTTCCATCAGCAATTTTAATTTTCATTTTTTTATTTTCCAGTCCCACTTTTTAAAATGTGTTAATCAATTTGTCATAGTGTAGCATGGCTGGGTGGGCTGGACTTCTCTCGAGCAGCCAATTACTGTCTAGATCCTGCCCACCCGTTAAAACGGGTCCTAAATACAAAAATCGAACGTGAGAAATGTTTAGACACAAGGGGGCGATAGAGAGAAGCGCAAGCGAAAAAATGAGACGCACGAGCGAAAAAATGTGCAACGAAGAAAATTGCTAATGAATTCTGTTTTTAAGTTCTCAAAACTTTTGGACCCCTTCTGACGCCATAAATTTCCCGTAACTGTTTTGCAATTAATGCCTGTTCTTGCGTTGACTGCTCGTTTGTATAGTTTACATGCTTTGTGGTAAAGTGACAACTGATTTTGGATCCTTTGAAAATCGCCACCGTTTCTTATCATATCAGATATTCAGACGTTAATTGGACCTCCCTAAAAATTGTCCTCTTTGTTGTCTACTTATTAAACACTGTCCACTTACTGTCCACTTTCCCTGTTTTGGTTTGGTCTTTGGTTTTGCTTTTACAAAAGAGCTCAAATGGCAAAGAAAAAGTAAAGTAGAGCAACTTAATGGTGAAGCGCTGTTCATGAAATAAATGCAGCCATAGCAACTAAGAAGTAATTGACATTATCTATATTTCAATCAACTAAATGACTGAAACAACTGTTAGTCTTTGAATAAGAAATAATAACGTAAGTATTGAGACACCTGTCTTTCTTTAACAAGTGAAATACAGTATTTTGGCAAATCAAACACAGTGGGAGACTTAATTTAAATCTTTATTAGGTCTCATGAAAAGACACAAGGGAGGTTACTGAGGCCTTTATCTTAGAAAACTTATGCTAAAGTCTCCTTTATCGTTCCATTTGATTTCCTTGTTGTCTGGGTGAAGCTACGGAGATATTAACAAGATCCCTTTTTTATTTTTTTTTCCTTTGGGAAATGCTAAAGCGCCAAAAAGCAATTTTTGAAGAGGTTTCACACAGAACCAGAAAATGCCTTTGCCATTAATCATAAGAATTTCTCCTGGACCTTCATTTTTAAGCGTGAATTTCAGAGAAAAATGCAAATCTGAATGGGAATGTTACATAAATGTGACAAGTGTTTATTTTCGGCTTTGGATATGAGGCACTTATGCCGAGTGTAGTGTAAGCATGCTGTGATGAGTTGAAACACAGGGGTGGAATAGTCGTTCCCTCCAGGGTTCATGAATAATGTTTGAAAACGAGTGCGTCTTTTCTTCTTCACCATAACATGCCAATCATTCAACCTTGATTTGGCTTTTAGAACTAGATTTACAAAATCTTGGTAGTTAGTGGATTTAAGCAAGGGTTATAAATCTTCATACATTATATTAAATTTGCTACTTTTGATAAAGTCCATTTTATAGTGTTTTTGTAATGTGTTGTTGTTTGTGTTTTACTGCATACACCTGTCTTTTTACTTATTTGTTGAGTCATACTGTGGTGAAAATTTGTGATATTTTGATTTCTTAAGAAATTTCTGCATAAATGGCCTAAAATCTAAGACTAAGTTCCGAACCATGGGATACACACAGCGGAGTCCCACCCCCTTTTCCCCAGCCAAACCATGGGATAGGACGGCACGATGGCTCAGTGGTTAGCACGTTTGCCTCTCAACCTTCGATCTGGTTGGTGTTTCCATGTTTTCCCTGTGTCCGTGTGGGTTTTTTCCGGGTTCTCTGGTTTCCTCCCACAGTCCAAAAACATGGATTCCAGGTAAATTAAATGCTCTAAATTGCCCTGTGTTTGTGTGTGTGGATGTGTGAGTGTGTGCCCAGCAAAAGATTGGTTCACTGTCCTTGGTGCTCAACTCCAGAGATGTTCTCGCCTAAATGGGCATTTGGAACCCCACTGCGGCCCTAGTAGAGGAATAGACAAAAGATAATGGATGGATGGAACCATGGGATACGCATGACGGAGCCCCACTCCCCTTTGTTTCAAAACTGCTTTTGTTGAAACAATAATTCCTTTAATGTTATACAAATATTGTGGTAGCTCAGTGGGGGCGTGGTAGCTCAGTGGTAAGGGTGTTGGACTATCAATCAGAAGGTTGGGGGTTCAAATCCCAGGTCCACTGAAGTTAACAATGTGGGTCCTTGAGCAAGTCCCTTAACCCTCATTGCTCCTGGGTGCTGTACCAACCCAGTTTTCTGATCCCAACCAAGTTGGGATCCTTGTAAGTCGCTTTGGATAAAAGCGTCTGCTAAATAACAATGTAAATGGTTAGCGTGTTGGTCTATCAATCAGAAGGTTGTGGGTTCAAATCCCAAGTCCACTAAAGCTTCCAATGTGGGTCCTTGAGCAAGACTCTCAACCCTCATTGCTCCAGGGTTCTGAGCCCAACCAAGTTGGGATCCTTGTAAGTCGCTTTGGATAAAAGCGTCAGCTAAATGTAATCTTCAAATGTAATCTTTCACTAAAGATCACCAAAACAGAACACGATGAACCAGAATAATTAGTATCCGCGGTTCGGAGACACGACTAAACTAATAACTAATAAGTATATTATGCAAATTCACTCCACTGCTGCTTGAACTTTCCAAGACGGAACTAAAGAATGAATATTTTATCCGTCATTTAAAAAAGTGGCAGGAACATACCCCATTTAAGGACCCTCGAAAATGTAGGAATGAGTAATCGACTGAACTTTCTCCTGTTTATTATGCTTACAGTGTTCCTGGGTTTAATGACCCATTTGTTTGATATGCTCACAATTAACTTTGCTCTTCTTCATCTACCAGATCTACAGTGTACACCTGAGGGAACGAGTGCAACCGGTTTTATCCGGCTTCATAATGAGCTACAACTTCACCGCTGACCGGTAGGTGCTTTAGATTCCTGGTCATTGGAAAGCCTCTATTTTTAAACATTGAAGTTGACATTTGAATAAAATTTTCATCACAGCGCTGACAGTCTTTTTAAAGACGTCTCCAGTCGGGTTTGTGATGACATTGCCTGCAAACTGTGTAAATGTTAATTTACGGGCAGTTGTAGGCTTGTGGTTAAGGAATAAGCCTTGTAACCTGAAGGTCGCGGGTTCGATTCCCACTCCCACCATGTACAATGGCTGAAGTGCCCTTGAGCAAGGCACCTAACCCCCAATTGCTCCTTGGGCACCGTATAAAGGGCTGCTCACCGCTCCAGGCACCTGTGCTCATTTCCCCAGTGTGTGTATTTGTGTGTGTCACCGCACGGATGGGTTAAATGTGGAGGATAAATTAATTTGTGTGTAAGCACAGTAGGCAAAATAGATCACTTTAATTGGTCGCTTCTCGTTGGAGTTCGTTATAAGTTTCCGCCGTGTACAATAGCGCTAACCACTCTTGGCGCCATCGATGGTGTTGCACCACGTAGAAGTGGTGTAATATCACCGCGTCTGTTGCACAGAGTATATAAACCTCTGCAGGGTCCTAAAAAGTGACGTGACGGTAAAACTGCAGAGCTGGAGAAGGAAAGGCGTTTATGTTTATTAACGCACCTGATGAAGGTGTACAGCCTTTATGAGCTGCTGCAGGAAGAGAGAACTTTATGGGACAACAGGAGCGTGACATTTGACGAATGAATGTACTGTCTGTGATAAAGTCGGTTCTCGTTGGTGACAAATCCTGTTTCCGGTTCTCATTGGTACTGATGCCGTTACATTGGTGCCAAAACCGGGGATGGACGTTGTCACACGTGGCCAAGCTCCATTTTTACCAGCAGGGGTGCACGATTCGGCCATTGTTTCGGCTTTCGCAGAGAGCAAAGCAGGGTGAGCGAGGAAAGCAGAGATTCCAGCTGCCGTGGATGGAGCAGAAGATGCCAAAGGCATAACATTATCAGGACGAATGATGAGGAGGCGTAGAAGGTGCCTGCCACCAGACTGCAGGGGACATGGCGCTTTTGCATGACCATCGGTGCAGCAGCAGGAGAACAAACAGTCTTTGTTGACTGGGATGGCACGCAAGTGGCTCAAAGCTGAGATGATGATGTCAGAAACCCACGGGCAGACAGAATCAGAGCTGCACACAGACATCTTGTTGTACAATTTTGCGTACTGTACATGCGGAGCTTCCCCATTAGGGAATCCCTTAATGGGAACAACCCAAAATACCAAGCAGAAAAAAAAGTGTTTAGTTGGATTTTGACATACAGATTTCGTAATATCTTCTAATACCAATAAATGGCAAAGACCTCACTGACTCATCACAAATTCTAGAATTTCCCAAGTTCCTACAAGGCAGAAATTTGGCATAGTGATTCCCCTTCATGTCTTTGAGGAAATTAAATGCTCTTCACGTTCCTAAATTTGATGGTTCGTTTGATATTGTCATCAAACGCAAAACCTTAAATGGATTGGGGTCTTTGCGAGCACAGACAAAGCTAAAACTTGGCTCATCCCTTATTATGTTTTTGGAAAAACTGATGAATTCACCTAAGAAAGCAATCGCGTGGACATCGTAGTCAAATGGGGGGGGAGGGGGTATGCTGGGAAAATACACCCAAGACAGGGTGCCAATCCGCCGCTGGGAACACTGTGGAAGGAAACCAGCTATAAGCGTTGGAAGTCAATTACTCCCTCACTTTAAATGTTATCTTGCCTCCTGACTGTAGATAAAAATCCATTTATGCGACACTTTGACGCAAGTTTGTGCAAATCGACAGATTTTCGTAACCGATTACATCCACGAGTCGCCCCAGCGCTACTCACAACGCTAAACAGAGACATTCCACCCAACATTGCTTCCACTGCTCCAGAGTCCTGTGACATCATGCTTTATACCAGAGCTGTGATGCTATACAGCTTAATAAACCCCCGATTTCTAAACTTCCGGTCCTTAAATCTGATTGGTCCTAAATTATTCGTATTAAGGTGCAACACATTGGGAGTGGTAGCTCAGTGGAGGGAGTGGTAGCTCAGTGGTTTGGGTGTTGAACTATCAATCAGAAGGTTGGTGGTTCAAATCCCAGGTCCACTGAAGTGGAGCCAATGTGGGTCCTTGAGCAAGACCCTTAACCCTCATTGCCCAATTAAGTTGGGGTTATTTGTAAGTCGCTTTGGATAAAAGCGTCTGCTAAATAACTAAATGTAAATGTAACACATTATTTTAAATCACGTACCATAAATGGAAATACAGTTTTGTATGAGCAGCGAGACGATTCCTAATGAGCACTAAACCTGTTGCAGCTGTTGTTTATAACCTGCATTCTGAAATTTGGCCACTAGATAAACATTTTTTTTTTTTGATTGTTAACCGAGAACCGAGAAAACCGGTAACCTGTTACTCAGCGTTCACTCTAATAACATGATGGAATCTCCAAAGCCATCACCGATTCAAAAACAATAGTGTTTCCACCTTCACGTTGTTATCAGGTTCTTTACCATAGTGCATCATGGTAACCATATATCCATCAAACAGAACCTCAAACACCGTGCAGCACAACGCATCCACATCTACTTTTTAGCCAGAGATGGTACGGCATTCAGTGATGAAAATAAATGGTTTGACACACATGGAGGCTGACATTAAGCACTTGACCTGTCCACGTTAACTCTCGCTCTCACACACTCACACACACACACACACTCCTTAAATACATAACATGAAGTGCTGGCAGGCCGGTACGATGATACAGACGTGACCTGACATATCAACGTCTATCTGCGCTCCACCGCTCAAAGAAAATGTCACAGGACAGATGACCAGCAGACGTCTCAATGTCTCGCAGCTTCATCGCAAACGGCACAAGCGAAAACAACACGCCTCCTCTCAGAGACAATACAAAGTGTCAATGTGAACCTGCCATAAACGCTGACAGAGTTATGGCTAAGAGAAAAGGAAGAACGCTCATTAAACATTGTGTAATATTTGCTCAGGAGGAGAATCTACAAAACAGGACAACGTGTGTAGAACATGTCCCTGAGGAGGGATACACGCACGCGCATGATTTAGGAAGGCATTGTAATTTAGATAAGACAAATGAGCCCCATTGCAGTCTCCTCTGTATCTCCTGCTAAATGTTAATTACTTCGGAGGGAAATTTGGGCTGGAAATTGTCCACCATCCGAATACTATCTGTGAGATAAAAGGTCTGTGCATCACATATTTCATGGGCGCTGAGCGAAGACCTGATGGTGAGATCATCGAAAAAGACTTTAGACTTTGCAATTTGTTTAGCTTTTAAAAAGATAAGAACGGAACGGATTGGGATGTAATGCTTGGTGGCAAAGTGGTGCAGCGGTTAGAAGGTCCCAGATTTGATTTCCGGTTGGGACAAACAAAGGAGTGAGAGGATGGAGTAGAGTGGGTGGATGTGTAGAATGGGGTAGGGGAGTGGGGTGGAAAGGTGGCATGGGATAGGTAAGTGGATGAAGTGGGGTAATGAGTGGGAGAGTTAAGTGGTCGAAGGGGGAGGGGCTGAGTGGGATAGGTAAGTGGATGAAGGGGGAGGGGCTGAGTGAGATGGGTGAGTGGGAGGGGCTGAGTGGGATAGGTAAGCGGATATACGGTTTAATTCATTTGTGGTCATTGTAACGAATCAGAAGTCAGTTACCGTGCAGAGTGTTTATAATAAATCTGTGAATGTTAAACACTAAATCATCTGCACTTCTCTCTAAAAATCCACTCGGCTTGTGGAACATTTCTTCTCTGACTCACTGTGAGATTTTCCCCGAACAGCTAAATTGGGTCCACAATTGGGTAAATTGGGTTCTATTTTAGTCATTCACAGTACAATGTTTATGCTCCTCCACCCGTTTGACCCGCTTCGATTTCTTTGTCAGTTTGAGATATGGCTTTAAAAATACTCCAGCTCTCACACGGCATCTGAGAGAAACGCTGGACTTAAAAAAAACAGTCAAATTAAAGAAACCGTAGACTCAGTGGACAGCAGTCACTCAGACGTGGATATTTAAACCGTGATCAAAAGTATAAGAACACACAAGTCACACCTGCCGTGATTTCTTTTCTTTACACGGCCATATTGTTGAAAACGCACCCGGTTCACGTAGTGACGGAAAGACACTGAAGACGTGCAGCCAATACACTGCAGGACGTTGTGTTGTGATTTGGCACCCGCTGTAAGCGTTGGAGTCAATCACTCCCTCACTTTAAACGATATCTCGCCACCTGAATGTAGATTAAAAACCCACACGTTCCGTGGGTGCATCCATTTACGCGACGCTCTGACGCAAGTTTATACAAATCGACATATTTTCGTAGCCGATCACATCCACGCGGCGCCCCAGTGCTACTCACAACGCTAAGCAGACATTGCTTCCACTGCTCCAGAGTCCTGTGACATCATGCTTTACACCACTCAGTGATAGAGAGCTGTGATGCTGCCTCAATAATAACGTCAGCTATACGGCTTAATAAAGCCCCCCATTTGTAAAGTTCCGGTCCTTAAAGCTGATTGGTCCTTAAATCATTCGTATTAACATGTAACATTATTTTAAATCATGTACCATCAATGGAAATACAGAGCCGATTCATAACGAGCACTAAACCTTGTTGTAGCTGTTGTTTATAAACTGCGTTCTGAAATTTGGCCACTAGATGGCTTTTTTTTTTTTTTTTTTGATTGTTAGAGAAACCGGTATCCTGTTACTCAGTGTTCGCTTTAATAACATCACGGTAGACAAATTTATTAATGTTTTTGTTTTTAATAAACAGATTTATGTATCAAATCAATTTGTGTCGTGCCTAAAATGTATATTTTGGAAATAAACATGCAGTTTATTAAGACGCACATAAGAATCAAAGACGAAAAAAAGGTGCGGGCACGCCGAGTTTGTCACTTAATCTTTAATTTCATATCTCATTTCCCACAAGCCAGTTGGCCTTTCCCCCAGACAGGGCTGAAAGTCTGATCAATACGGCCAAGCTCCACCACACACACACACACACACACACACACACACACACCACAAACACACACGTTCTTTCAAATAGTCTGCATTACTAGGTGCTTGATTTAATACACCTGTGGTCATGGAGGTGCACAGCTGATCATTTGGATGGGGGCGCAAATACTTTTAGCAATATAGGGTATGTGTATTCTTATGTAACCATACCTCCATTATCTTCCGCTTATTCATCTACTTGGGTCGCGGTGGGGTTCCCCATATTCGGGGAGAACATCTCAGGCGCTGGGCAGATACACCCAGAACAGGGCGCCAATCCATCGTTGGGTACATTCAATTTACGTGGAATCCATGTTTTTGGAATGTGGGAGGAAACCGGAGAACCCGGAGAAAACCCACGCGGACACGCGGAGGACATGGAAACTCAACCCAGATTGGGATTTGAACCGGGAACCCCCAACGTTGAGAGGCAAACGTGCTAACCACCAAGCCCCCGTGCCACCATGTATATGTGTATATGTTTATATAAATAAAGCATATAAGCCCTTGTATTTTGTCCCATATATATATATATATATGGG